>BSBK01003075.1:197500-287083 GCA_027943335.1 Chamaecyparis obtusa | reverse complement strand
GATAATGATAGACTATAATTCCATTACAGTAGGATTTCAAAATGACCCTTTAAAAACCAAAGTTTGGGACTAACAACCTACACTATAACTTCACGATTTTCTTCTGAGTAATATGTTTTAGTTAGAGGATATAGCTTTATTGCAGATGTAAATACCATGGTAATTTGTTATCTTGAAGTCAATATATTTATATGTATATTGGTTTCAAGAAAAAGATTATCATGGTGCCCTTTTGTTTAGTTCTCTTGTATTATGGTGTTCGTTTGCTTCGATGACTATGTGATATATACCCTCTTTTCTATGAAGATGTAGCTATTTTAAGAATTTGGAATGATAGCATAATGTAAATGGTGAAATATATAAAATAGTTAATATACATGTTTATGGATGTTTCTATGTGTGCTCCGTAACAAGGCCATGAAAGTAGGGATATGGAAACCGCTTTGTTTCTACACTGATCTTTTAATGATTTTTAGATTAATTTTGATGCATTCTACCAAGCAGACAGATTCGGTTAACTTAGCTAAAGTGGATAATTTATATCTTAATAGAAGAATAACATCATATCCTGTCCAGTTTTCTTATTAAGAATAGGATATGGGATTATCATAAGTGGGTATGTCTGGTATCTAAGTAATGTACCTTTCATAGGAGTATATTGTTAGTCTTATAAGTTATAATCCAGGAACAAATTCAGCTAAGTCCACAATACACTTATAACTGGGTGGTACAAACACATATTTTCTTTTAAGCAAATAATTATAATAAAGGGTTTCATTTGACAAGTATTATCTTAACAGTAGTTCGTAGAATTTTGATTAGTAACAAAGAATATTATGAGTATACTAACAACGATCTTAGCCAAAAATTAAGGAATTTCAGGTATTAAAGGCTCAGAGGCATTTTGAGGAGCTTACGTTCAGGCAGAATAATGTTTGGAATCAAGAATGTCATCATAAGAAAGGAATCAAGATTGGCAACATAAGAAAGGAATCAAACCAAAACATAAAAGCGCAAAACCTAGAAGGAAAGTCTTCCAACTTCGCTGAATGGACAGGCATATAACTATTCAAGCATCTCTTTAGACAAGATATAGAATAGCTTCTTTTACAATCCGTAATATTTTATTATGAGGGGTTTGGTCTCGGAGGGTATGCCCTCCTAAACTATTATGTATCAGAATTTAGACTAGGGTCCCAGGCAAGGCTGGAGGTTTTCTCAGCCCCGCTCTTTCCTACCAGTGCCTGCACTAAGTGGGGTATCTTGTATCATTGGTTTTATGATTAATAAAATTATTGGCTTCAGCCTTTTACCAAAAAAAAAAAATGAGAAGATGTGTAAGATTATGGTGGTAATTTTAGAGATACCCACTTAATCATTTGTAAACCTGATGAGGATAAAGTTGAGAATTCATGTTGGAAGATGAAAACATGTGTAAAGGGACTAAAATGGAGGGAAAATGGGCTTTCAAGCTTTAGGGTCATTTACTAACCCTTTTTCCAAGCCTAAAATGTGTACAGGTTTTTGTGTCCATCATAACCCGCTCGAGTTCTAAAAAGAAAAAAAGTACATTTCAAAATTTTTAAAACTCGTACGTATTTTGGAGATGTAAAACATGTAATTTATGTTTTACAGAACATGTATGGGCTATGAATAAATCAAAACACATGGTCCTAAATTAAGAATATACTACATTTATGTATATATTTAAATGTATATAATATATGTCTATATTTATATATATAGTTTTATATACATATATTTATATAAATATATGTATGGGTATGTGCAAGAAGATGAGCGGCCAAAAAGTGGCGATGTGAAAAATATTCACTTTTCACTCATCCAAAAGCGCATGAAAGCGCTTGTTGACTTTTTAGTAGGCCTGGGTGTCAGTACACCTGGGCAACCCTGCCACCAAAGCACATTCCTAATCGGGTACTCGAAAATATCGGGTACCCGATAACTGTGGCATATATCTCGCACCCGCAAGCCCTATTCTTCATTTCCTAGCATGATTTTATCATTTTCTAGCCGCATTTTTCTGATACCCGATATATTTTCGGATACCTGATATTCAAAATTTTAAATTCGACTTCAAGCATATTTGGTAAGTAGTTAATTGTATATTTTTATTAATTTATTTCATTTTCATTGTAAATGTAGTGTTTTTTTTAAAAATAGGGTTTTGTATTTATATTTGTAATAATATTTGAAACTTAGATTTGTTTTTTATTTAATCAGGCATGGCTGACAACAATGAAGAAAATAACCCTCCAAATAACAATCCTGAAAACAATCCCCCATATCTAAACCCTAAATCTTTACAAGATTTGATAGAAGAAAATTTGAACACAATACGAGGTTTCCAAACACGTATCAAAATATACCTACATTAGCTCCCATGCTTACCACATTAAATACAATTGTTGGAAATATTGACACACTCACGCAGCAACATAATGCTGCTCTTCATTGGCGTGATGATATGCACGACCAATTTGATGATGGGCTTGACCATGATGGGATTGCAGCCCTTAATATAACTAAGGAAGATATAGCTACCCTTTTTGTCGATCCTAAAACTGGAATACTAGTTGACCCCAAAAAGCCCAAATTATCAATAAAATGGTGCACAAATGAAGCAATGCGCACAAACTTTTGGGATCGCTGGTGGATGGTTTTTGATAAACCACCACATAGCAATTTGGAGGTCCCATTTTATTTCCTTAAAAAATTCTATGCTGTGTTTGTGCTTGGTCAACATGTTGATTATTGGAGTATGAGGCCCAACATGGGCATAGGCAAAGGAGCTCCTCAGACTAGGCCATCTTCCCAGCGTCGAAAGGCCACTACCTTTGTCCCCCCCACTGATGTTGCACCCCCTCCTTCAGTGCAGCATCCTAATATCATTAGAGAGGTTGTTGAACAGACTATTAGGGCAATTCATTTACTGAGTGATCAGTTGATCACACAGACTAGGTCAATGTTGCCTCCTGTGGATGCTGCTGGCGCATCGACATCTCGTTGGAGTTCACATGTATGCGAGCCCCATACATGCATTATGTGCAAGCATATGTGCCTCGAACCGCTTACTGATTTTGATATATATCAGTTTCATGATATTGATGAGGGAGATACAGGAGAGGCTACTGCAAAGGCTGCAACACCTCATGGAGCATCTACATCTAATGAGAGTGCTCAGGAGGTGCACGTAGAGCCATTGACTCCTGTTGATACGGTAAGAGTAAACATTATAAATAAATTTTTCACATGACTTATTTAATTTTAAAATAATTTATTTATTTAGATTAGTTTTAATGATTGCATGCACTTATGTATATATATTTTTTTCATTTATGTTCAGTCGATGACACAGGAGGAGGTGAGAGAGGTGGATGAGTCCACACTTTCGGCGATTTCATTTGGCCTTGATGACTATACGGTATATTATAAATTATGAACCCATTAATTTTTTTTTATATCATTTGGTGTACATGCTTAAATCTCTATCAATTAGAGCAATAAAATTCATACATTTACTAATATATATTGTCATCTTATTGTGTTCTTGCAGGCTACAGCCAACGTCAGTGGGGGGTGTGAGGGGGTTCCTTCATTAGGTGTCGACAAAGGAAAGGTAGTTAATTATTTAAGATTAATTATGCATGCATATGTATGCCACTTGTGTGTAGTAATAAATATTTTACTTGCACTTTATTGTATAGGGTGTGGCTATTGATGATGTCCCGACACCGGTTCGGTGGCGTAGGGTTATAGGCGTCTTGATTCAAAGTGATAGCCCGATTGTACGTAGACTTTTACATATTGTTATTTGTATTTTGTAACTAGGGTTGCTATGATGAAGTACATTGATATATAATTGACAATCTTTTTACTCTCATAGGTTACTCCGACTGTGAGGGAGGTCCCACGAGAATCTTTCGTTTCTCTGTTGACCTAGCCCACTATTCCAGAGGAGGGATCACCAGATGTAAGTTTTAATTTTAGTTCAATCAATTTGTAATTTTATTATGCTATCATCCTATTTTGTAGATTTATTACTCTATGTTGCACCAGTCTACTAATCTCATTATTGCAAATATATATTTATAGGTCAGAGTTGGTATTGTTGGCATGGTCCCTTCGCTACCCAGGACTTATGTTAGGACACCTAATCGTGGTAGGCGATTGAGAGACCAGGTACAAATTTATTTGTATTCAGTTATAATTTTAATTAAATTAGTGTTTGAAAATTATGAATTATATATATACATATATATATATATACACATATATATATATGTATATATATATATATATGTATAGATATATATATGTATATATATATACATGTGTATATATATACATGTATATATATATATATATATATATATATATATATATATATATATATATATATATATATATATATATATATATATATATATATACATGTATATATATACACATGTATATATATATATATATATATATATATATATATATATATATATATATATATATAATATACACATATATATATATACATATATATATATATCTGTATATATATATACATATATACATATATATATATACAGATATACATATATATATATACAGATATATATATATATATATACATATATATATATATACATATATATATATACATATATATATATACATACATATATATATATACATACATATATATATATACATACATATATATACATATATATATATATATATATATATATATATATATGTGTGTGTGTGTGTGTGTGTGTGTGTGTGTGTGTATATATATATATGTATATATATATATATATGTATATATACATATATGTATATATATGTATATATGTATATATACATATATGTATATATATATATATATGTATGTATATATACATATGTATATATATATATATATGTATATATATATATATATGTATATATATATATATGTATATATATATATATATGTATATATATATATATATATATATATATATGTATATATATATATATATGTATATATATATATATATGTATATATATATATATGTATATATATATATATATGTATATATACATATATGTATATATACATATATACATATATATACATATATATATATGTACAAATCATATAAAGTAAGCAATCTAACTTTGGTTTGAACTCATTTTTTATGCAGGATCAATCAGAGCCCAACACTTCTTCAAAGAGGCTACATTTTGATGATCCCCCTACAGCATAGAATGCAGTTTTAGTTTTGTGGTCATTTAGAGATGACACTTGGTACATTTTGAGATGGCATATATGCCACATTGTACACCTTAAAACATTGATTTTGTAGATATTTTGAAATGGCATGTGCCATATTTGTATATGGACATACTTTTGATACATTTGATACATATATAGAACATATTCATTTATATGTTATATTTGCGTCATCTTTTGTATATACATATTTATTATTCATGTTTGTGGAATTGAATGGTGAAGTTATATCCTGACTATGATTATCATTATGATTTAAATTATATCTTGTTGAAGTTACATTTGTTTTTCTTTACTCTGGAATACCCTGTTCATGGAGCTTATTATGTTTGAGGTTTAACTTCTTGTTGGTGAACAGATTTGTCTTCGAAAGAAACACTTACAAAATGACCTTTAAAGCCCAAACAAAAAGACTCAACCAACACCAACAGTTGGGTCACTTCACTATTGAGAAGCGTAAGCGCCCTTTGAATTATCTGAGTACAACTCCCCGTGCAAGATTTACAATGAATCAACTAAACTATAAATGATAATGCTTTTAACCTGAAAGCAATAAAGGCTTACAAACATCTATTCATAAACATGAGATAGACGCGAAGGAACTAATTTACTGAATAGTGCCATTTGGATCTTATTGCAACACAAGTGTTAATGCGTCTATGTTTTGATTGGACACTTGGTGATATAACTAGAGCGTGTCATTTTTGGCTCTCCACAAACATATCGCTTCATGCAAGTGACACCAATAAATATTTTGTCGAAGCCATCATACATATGTATTTTGGGATTCAATTGCGAGCACGTCCTCCTCAATTTTCCCACCCTGTGAACCTGAAGCCAACATCTCTGAATCATGACTGATGTCAACACAAAGAACTGCATTATCATGCGTCATGAAGGCATCATCAGCTTGGTATTGAAAATCGCTCTTGATTTTCCCACTGATATAGTCCCAGTCCTCTATGAATCCAACAATTGAAAAGATCGTTGCCCAATCGTGCTTAGTGCACCTTGGGGTCACTTGGGTCTAGCGTGGTTGCGAGCGTTTCCGTGACTCTGTGGGTAGAATGGGGTTGTCACTAGTGTTTACCCCGGCCAACCAGAGTTGATGGAGCAGACAGTTCAATGCCAGGTCAGACGGTTTGAAAGATACGATGCTGAGCCACTTTCAACTGACCCTCACTATAAGTTTTGGCATTGACTGAGATCGCCTTGCCAAATGCAAACGAAGTTGAATCACCCAAAATTGAGAGAGGTTATTGTAGACCTCAAAAACATGATCCTGTAGCACTTGATAGTTTGTTGATAGCTCTCACGAGGTTCGAGATACGAGCCCTAGAAGATCACTGCCCAATCGTGCTTAGTGCACCTTGGGGTCACTTGGGTCGAGCGTGGTCGGGAGCATTTTCGTGACTCTGTGGGTAGAATGGGGTTGTCACTAGTGTTTACCTGGCTAATCAGAGCTGATGGAGCAGACGGTTTGATGCCAGGTCGGACGGTTTGAAAGATACGCTGCTGAGCCACTTTCAACTGACCCTCACTACAAGTTTTGGCATTGACTGAGATCACCTTGCCAAATGCAAACGAAGTCAAATCGCCCAAAATTGAGAGAGGTTATTTTAGACCTCAAAAACATGATCCCGTAGCACCTGATAGTTTTTTGATAGCTCTCACGAGGTCCGAGATACAAGCCCCAAAAGATCGCTACCCAATCATGCTTAGTGCACCTTGGGATCACTTGGGTCGAGCGTGGTCGCGAGCATTTTTGTGACTCTGTGGGTAGAATGGGGTTGTCACTAGTGTTTACTCGGCCAACCGGAGCCAATGGAGCCAACGGTTTGATGCCAGGTTAGACGGTTTGAAAGATACGCTGCTGAGCCACTTTCAACTGACCCTCACTGCAAGTTTTGGCATCGACTAAGATCGCCTTGCCAAATGCAAACGAAGTCGAATCGTCCAAAATTGAGAGAGGTTATTGTAGACCTTGAAAACATGATCCCGTAGCACCTAACATTTTTCGATAGCTCTCATGAGGTCCGAGATACGAGCCCCGGAAGATTGCTGCCCAATCGTGCTTAGTGCACCTTGGGGTCACTTGAGTCGAGCGTGGTCACGAGCGTTTTCGTGACTCTGTGGGTAGAATGGGGTTGTCACTAGCATTTACCCGGCCAACCAGAGCCAATGGAGTAGACGGCTCAATGCTAGGTCAGACGGTTTGAAAGATACGCTGCTGAGCCACTTTCAACTGACCCTCACTCCAAGTTTTGGCATCGACTGAGATTGCCTTGCCAAATGCAAATGAAGTCGAATCACCAAAAATTGAGAGAGGTTATACTAGACCTCAAAAACATGATCCCATAGCACCTAACAGTTTGTCAATAGCTCTCACGAGGTCTGAGATATGTGCCCCAGAAGATCACATCCCAATCGTGCTTAGTGCACCTTGGGGTCACTTGGGTCGAGCGTGGTCGCGAGCGTTTCCATGACTCTGTGGGTAGAATGGGGTTGTGACTGGCATTTACCTGACCAACCGGAGCCAATGGAGTAGAGCGTTTGATGCCAGGTTAGACGGTTTGAAAGATACACTGCTGAGCCACTTTCAACTAACCCTCACTGCAAGTTTTGGCATCGACTGAGATCGCCTTGCCAAATGCAAACGAAGTCAAATCGCCCAAAATTGAGAGAGGTTATTGTAGACCTTGAAAACATGATCTCATAGCACCTGATAGTTTGTCGATAGCTCTCACGAGGTCTGAGATTTAAGCCCCAAAAGATCACTGCCCAATCGTGCTTAGTGCACCTTGGGGTCACTTGGGTCGAGCGTGGTTGCGAGCATTTTCGTGACTCTGTGGGTAGAATGGGGTTGTCATTGGCATTTACCTGGCCAACCAGAGCCGATGGAGTAGACGGTTCGATGCCAGGTCAGACGGTTTGAAAGATACGCTGCTGAGCCACTTTCAACTGACCCTCACTACAAGTTTTGGCATCGACTGAGATCGCCTTGCCAAATGCAAACGAAGTTGAATCACCCAAAACTGAGAGAGGTTATTGTAGAACTTGAAAACATGATCTCATAGCACCTAACAGTTTGTTGATATCTCTCACAAGGTCTGAGATACGAGCCCCAGAAGATCACTGCCCAATCGTGCTTAGTGCACCTTGGGGTCACTTGGGTCGAGCGTGGTCGCGAGCATTTTCGTGACTCTATGGGTAGAATGGGGTTGTCACTAGCATTTACCTGGCCAACTGAAGTTGATGGAGTAGACGGTTTGATGCTAGGTCAGACGGTTTGAAAGATACACTGCTGAGCCACTTTCAACTAACCCTCACTGCAAGTTTTGGCATCGACTGAGATCGCCTTGCCAAATGCAAACAAAGTTGAATCGCCCAAAACTAAGAGAGGTTATTGTAGACCTTGAAAATATGATCTCGTAGCACCTGACAGTTTGTCGATAGCTCTCACGAGGTCCGAGATACGAGCCCCAGAAGATCGCTGCCCAATCGTGCTTAGTGCACCTTGGGGTCACTTGGGTCGAGCGTGGTCGCGAGCATTTTCGTGACTCTATGGGTAGAATGGGGTTGTCATTGGTGTTTACTCGGCCAACCGGAGCTGATGGAGTAGACGGTTCGATGCTAGGTCAGACGGTTTGAAAGATACGCTGCTGAGCCACTTTCAACTGACCCTCACTACAAGTTTTGGCATCGACTGAGATCGCCTTGCCAAATGCAAACGAAGTCAAATCGCCCGAAACCGAGAGAGGTTATTGTAGACCTCAAAAACAAAATCCTATAGCACCTAACAGTTTGTCAATAGCTCTCACGAGGTCTAAGATACGTGCCCCAAAAGATCGCTGCCCAATCGTGCTTAGTGCACCTTGGGGTCACTTGGGTCAAGTGTGGTCGCGAGCATTTTCGTGACTCTGTGGGTAGAATGGGGTTGTCACTGGCATTTACCCGGCCAATCAAATTTGATGGAGTAGATGGTTTGATGCGAGGTTAGACGGTTTGAAAGATACGCTGCTGAGCCACTTTCAACTGACCCTCACTGCAAGTTTTGGCATCGACTAAGATCACCTTGCCAAATGCAAATGAAGTTGAATCGCCAAAAACTGAGAGAGGTTATTGTAGACCTCAAAAACACAATCTTGTAGCACCTAACAGGTTGTTGATATCTCTCACGAGGTCCGAGATACGAGCCCCAAAAGATCACTGCCCAATCGTGCTTAGTGCACCTTGGGGTCACTTGGGTTGGGCGTGGTCGTGAGCATTTTCGTGACTCTGTGGGTAGAATGGGGTTGTCACTGGCGTTTATCCGGCCAAACAAAGCCGATGGAGCAGATGGTTCGATGCCAGGTTGGAAGGTTTGAAAGATACGCTGCTGAGCCACTTTCAACTGACCCTCACTGCAAGTTTTGGCATCGACTGAGATCGCCTTGCCAAATGCAAACAAAGTCGAATCACCCAAAACTGAGAGAGGTTATTATAGACCTCAAAAACATGATCCTGTAGCACCTGACAGTTTGTCGATAGCTCTCACGAGATCTAAGATATGAGCCCCAGAAGATCGCATCCCAATCGTGCTTAGTGCACCTTGGGGTCACTTGGGTCGAGTGTGGTCGCAAGCATTTTCGTGACTCTGTGGGTAGAATGGGGTTGTCACTGGTATTTACCCAGCCAACTGGAGCCGATGGAGTAGATGGTTTGATGCCAGGTCAGACAGTTTGAAAGATACGCTGCTAAGCCACTTTCAACTGACCCTCACTGCAAGTTTTGGCATCGACTGAGATCGCCTTGCCAAATGCAAACAAAGTCAAATCGCCCAAAACTAAGAGAGGTTATTGTAGACCTCAAAAACATGATCCCATAGCATCTGATAGTTTGTTGATAGCTCTCACGAGGTCTGAGATACGAGCCCCAGAAGATCGCTGCCCAATCATGCTTAGTGCACCTTGGGGTCACTTCGGTCGAGCGTGGTCGCGAGTGTTTTCATGACTCTGTGGGTAGAATGGGGTTGTCACTGGCGTTTACCTGGCCAACTGGAGCTGATGGAGTAGACGGTTCGATGCCAGGTCAGATGGTTTGAAAGATACGCTATTGAGCCACTTTCAACTGACCCTCACTGCAAATTTTGGCATCGACTGAGATCACCTTGCCAAATACAAACGAAGTCGAATTGCCCAAAATCGAGAGAGGTTATTGTAGATCTTGAAAACATGATCTCGTAGCACCTGACAGTTTGTCAATACCTCTCATGAGGTCTAAGATACGAGCTGCTTTCAACTGACTGTTAGTGGTATGTTTGAAATTTGAACTGTGAAATTAATCATGATTAAGCTTGTTAAATTTGATAAAAAATAATATCCTTAAAGCATTACAAACAACAATCAAACATGTAAGAATTCAAACCATGCAAATGACATAAGTATATGACATGTAAGATCTCTTCTTGGCACTATTGGCCACCCATACATGATTTTGGTCATAAGTCCTTATGAAGTGTTTTAGGACATTTAACTTTTAAATCAAATTGATTGTTAAAAATTTCCATTATAGGCTTCAAAAGATCTCAATTAACCATTAAGGATCCTTTTGTCCTTCTATCTCTAATTGGATCCATGGTGACCATAGGCGTCTTCATAGGTGCTCCTGCATAAGTTACATTCCACATATAAAACCAAGTTTATTGACTCAAAATACAATCTAAGAAGGTCAAATTAATGTATTGAAATTAAGCTTAACAAACTTAGAAAATAATGCACTAAGTTAACTTATTACCTAGTCAAGTTTTCCTGAAGGGTCATCTCTTTGCTTCAGGGTCTCCAATAGTGCTTCATGATCAGTAGTAGTAATAGTCCAAAGTTCTTTTGTCTTTGGTCTTCCTTGATGCTTTGACAACTTGACATTTGTTGCTATAACAAGGTGTGAATACATAAGAATAGTTTTGTGCTTCTCATAGTCTTCAAATGCGGAAACTCCATTCTTTCTAATCATGTATGTTCGCAGCCATGTTCCCGCAATAACAACTGAACCAATAGGATATGTGAACCCATCACCATCTATCATCGGTTGTACAAGCTTTTGTTTACCTTGTACACAACGTGCTAACCAATAATCTGACCTCTCATCATTCCCCTGTGGTGCAACCAATGCAAAAACATCTCCTGGCTTCAAAAGATCTGAAAGATGGTCATAGTCAACTGAAGTGTCCATGTCATCATTTCTTATAGAGAGTGTCAAAGATAAAGGAGTCAGATACTGTGGAACCCATGTATCCACCCACTCACTTGACTCGCAATGATCCCAATCATACTGAAAACACACGAGGCAAAAACAAGCCAACTCTCGTGTCCAAACTACTATTGGAGCTTCGGAATGAATGCATTTTTGAAGAGTCTTTCACTGTTTGACAATCCAATCTATCTCCTATAGTTATGTCCTCAACCAACCAAAAGAATCTACGCACTGTAGAATCAAGAGTCCCCCCTTGTGACAATGATAAAGTACACCAATCAACAATAGAATGAGCATCAAGAAGTACAACACCTAAAATCCTCAATTGCTCCTTAACTAGAGCTCTCTTGATACACGCACTTGCTCCGTCATGCTCCCCTTTCCCATGCCCTGACTCAAAAAAACTCCAAATATGAGGTACACCTCTCTCCACATGCATTCTACACAACCAATAAAACATTTTGGCATTCTTAAATTGACCAGTGCAATTATCCGACTGAATGAGATGCCTATCCATAGCAATACCATTTTCCTGCAAGAAGTCAAAATAGTTTCTGGAAACAATGTTGAACAAACTCATGAGAGTGAGACCTGTCGTCACTCATATAAAAATGGTACTCTCTGATTATCTTTCGCTCATCTTTTGTGCTATCAGGGGAATGTCTATATGTGATGTGTACAAAAATAGCAACCTGAATCGAATTGTAATATTGAGCTTGAGTCTCATTTTGGGGCTGCAATGTATAGTTCTCTGCAAAGTTTACAACGGATATAATAGTTCCAATGGGGAAAGTGTCCTTACATGTCCTGAATTGTTGATCCAACCATTGAGACCTGTGACTATGCCTTGCATACTTGTAAAAAATATTTTTCTTGAAATCTAAGATAAAATCAGCAACATTGTATTCTTTTGCAACTAACTCACATCTAGAGCCTTCACCTCCACTCTTCAATGTATATTTCACTGTTTCATATACCTTTTTTTGGACAAGTGTCTTTCCAAAATTGTGTTCCAAACCCTCATGAAAACATGTTCTAAACTTGGACAAGCTACCACATTCTGAGCACTTGGCATTTAAGCAATTTTTTTTATAAAATAAACAACCATCATCTCTATGACATAAAAATTGATCTAGCAAGTCTCTTGATGATTTGGGAAGACCATTTGCACCACAATCCTCTAGCATTTCATTAGTATGCAATTTAGAATGAATGGACCGTAATAATTCATGATGCATTGAAAACTCAACATGATATTTGCAACAACATGTATTTCGAATCTTAAGGGGTACACAATAAAATGGCTTCACGGATTCAAAAGACCTTTGTGATATTTTCAATGTTGGATGTGTCTCACAAAAATTTTTATACAACATTGTTTGACTTACCTCCACATAATGTTTAGGATGTGGAGTGCGGTCTCGATTGCCAACTCTCAACTTCAAGACATCCTTCACATTTGGTGACACTCTTGAGTTAGCATCCCAAAATTATTGAATTTCATCCTTGACAACGTCTGTTAGCTTCTTATCAAAACGTGGAAGTCTCCCACCATAAGCCCATGTATCAATTTGAAGCGGATCATCAAGTCTTTATCTTCTTGTAAGTGTTCTACCCAAAGTTTTATGGTCTATATTGAAGTCAACACAAGTTTGTCTCATCAAACGAGCCTTTCTCAATTGATGACTTACTAAGGAGGTTGTAATAACCCTCCGAGCAACTCTCTTGTCTTTTTCTCTGCTAGTCTTCCCAATGTTATTGAGAGCATTGAAAAGATTTTTCACAACAATATCATTTCTCTCCATTTTTTTGTTCACACGAATCTTCAATTTCACAAGCACAGGTCTCATCTTTTGCATCTTTAACAACTGCACAAAAATTTGACATTTCTCAACCAATGTCTTGTTTTGAAAAAATTGATCATAAAGTCTTGAAGCCCACAACCTAATGGTTCTATGTGACCTCTTTCCTTCCCAATTATTCATAATGTTCTCCTCAATTTCAATTAACCATTTAGGTGTTTTTGAAAGCCCCGAATTTGAAGATTGATTATCTTTATTACAAGGGACTTCATTTCGCATATAATTTGGAGATGTATAACATTCATGTCATTCTTGTGCAACATTTTCATTCCCAAAGTCTACATTTTCAATCTCCATCTGTGCATTTTCAAAATTGAACATCCTCTTCACTTACAACTACATTTACGGGGTCACCTTGATTAATGGTTAACATACCTTCTCTCCTTCTTCGGTGATTTTCCTTATCTTTTTCCCTATATGCCTGAATTTCATCATCTGTCAGCTTCCTCTTACGTTTAGCCTTTCGACAACTGGTGCTTCCCATGGTGAAACCACCAGTCGACAAAAATCAAACAATGGGCCCCAAATCATGTTTTTTGTTTTGCAACGCGTGAAAAAAGTATAAAATCCCGTGATTGTCTACTCTGTGGGGACAAGGAATATTTTCATCAAATATTGCCTGGCAAAAATCAGGTACCCGAAAATATCCGGGTACCCGATATTCCCTGATTGATGAAAAAACAGCGAGAGCAAATGAAAACAATTGAACTTTTACATATATTTATGTATATAATATATATAAAAAAGAGGCATATGATATATATAATGTATATTATATATGTACTAATGTGGTCGGCTAAATCTTTGTATTAAATGTGCCTTTTACAGGCGTCGTAAACCCTAGCTATGCAAAAATGGACACTTTGAAGAATAGTTTACTAGAGGCAGAGAGAGACTCCCTAGGGGTCCTAACGCGTGATAAGGGGTCATGGGGACTCCCTAGGGGTCATGATGTGTCAAAAGGGGTCACGATGATTCCCTAGGGGTCCTAGTACACTTTATCACGTGTTAGGACACCTAGGGAGTCCTCGTGACCCCTTTTGACACATTGGAACACTCAAGTGTGTCATAAGGGGTCCTTTTGACTCTCTAGGGTTCCTAACACATGATAAAGCGTACTAGGACCCCTAGGGAGTCATCGTGACCCCTTAAGACACACTTGAGTGTTCTAATGTGTCAAAAGGGGTCACGATGACTCCTAAGGGTCCTAGTACGCCTTATCACACGTTAGGACCTCTAGGGAGTCCCTGTGACCCCTTTTGACACATTGAAATGCTCAAGTGTGTCGTAAAGGGTCCTACGACCCCTTATGAAACACTAGAGCATTCCAATGTGTCAAAAGAGGTCACGATGATTCCCTAAAGGTCCTAGTATGCTTTATCACGCATTAGGACCCCTTAAGGCACACTTGAGCATTCTAATGTGTCAAAAGGGGTCACGGGGACTCCCTAGGTGTCCTAACGCGTGATAAAGTGTACTAGGACCCCTAAGGAGTCCTCGTGACCCCTTTTCACACATTGGAACGCTCAAGTGTGTCTTAAGGGGTCCTACGACCCCTTAAGGAACACTTGAGCATTCCAATGTGTCAAAAGGGGTCACGGGGACTCCCTAGTTGTCCTAGGACCCCTAGGGAATCATGGTGACCTCTTTTGACACATTGAAATGCTCTAGTGTGTCATAAGGGGTCCTACGACCCCTTAAGACACACTAGAGCATTCCAATGTGTCAAAAGGGGTCACGGGAAGTCCCTAGGTGTCCTAACGTGTGATAAAGCATACTAGGACCCCTAGGGAATCATTGTGACCCCTTTTGACACATTGGAATGCTCTAGTGTGTCATAAGGGGTCGCAGGACCCCTTATGACACACTAGAGCATTCCAATGTGTCAAAAGGGGTCACGATGATTCCCTAGGGGTCCTAGTATGCCTTATCACGCGTTAGGAACCCTAGGGAGTCAAAAGGACCCCTTAAGACACACTTGAGCATTTCAATGTGTCAAAAGGGGTCAGGGGGAGCCCCTAGGGGTCCTAGTATGCGTTAGGACCCCTAGGGAGTCCCCCTGACCCCTTTTGACCCCTAGGGAGTCCTAATGCATTCCAAAGGGTCACAGTTCCATAAAAGTTGCATTTCAAACCCTAATGACCCCTTAACATGCCTACTAACCCCATTTCAACATGTGGTCTCCCGAGAGCTCCCCATGGACCCCTTTTGCGTTCTACTAGAAAAAAGTCATCCAAATTTGGTACATAGATCTTTTGACATGTCTTAATGAATTTGAAAGGGTCACCATTCCATAGAAGTTGCATTTAGAACCCTAATGACCCCTTAACAGGCCTACACACCATGATTTGACATGTGGTCTCCCGAGACCACCCCATGGACCCCTTTTGAGTTCTACTAAAAAAAGTCATCCAAATTTGGTATGTAGGTCCTCTGACATGTCTTAATGCATTCCAAAGGGTCACCATTCCATCAAAGTCACATTTGGAACCCTAATGACACCTTAACAGGCCTACCGACCCTGATTCGACATGTGGTCTCCTCAGAGAACCCCATGGACTCTTTTTGAGTTCTACTAGGAAAAAGTCATACAAATTTGGTACATAGGTCCTTTAACATGTCCTAATGTGTTCCAAAGGGTCACCATTCCATCCAAGTTGCATTTGTAACCCTAATGACCCCTTAACAGGCCTACCGACCTCGATTCGACATGTGGTCTCCCGAGACCACCCCATGGACCCCTTTTAAGTTCTACTTGGCAAAAGATGTCCATATTTGGTACATAGGGTCATCGTTCCATCAAAGTTTCATTTATAACCCTAATGACCCTTTGACAGGCCTACCGACCCCAATATGACATGAGGTATCCCGAGAGCACCCCATGGACCCCTTTCGCGTTCTACTAGGAAAAAGTCATCCAAATTTGGTACGTAGGTGCTCTGATATGTTCTAATGTGTTAGAAAGGGTCACCGTTCCATTGAAGTTGCCTTTAAAATCCTAATGACCCCTCAACAGGCCTACGAACCTCATTTCTACATGTGGTCTCCTGAGAGCAACCCATGGACCCCTTTCGAGTTCTACTAGGCAAAAGTCATCCAAATTTGGTATGTAGGTCCTCTAACATGATCTAATGCATTCCAAAGGGTCACCATTCCATCGAAGTTGCATTTTCAACCCTATTGACCCCTTAATAGGCCTACCGACCCCGAGTCACCGTGACCCCTTTTCACACATTAGAACGCTCAATTGTGTCTTAAGGGGTCCTACGACCCCTTAAGGAACACTTGAGCATTCCAATGTGTCAAAAGGGGTCACAGGGACTCCCTAGGGGTCCTAACGTGTCATAAAGTGTACTAGGACCCTTAGGGAGTCCCCGTGACCCCTTTTCACACATTAGAACGCTCAAGTGTGCCTTAAGGGGTCCTACGACCCCTTAAGGCACACTTGAGCGTTCCAATGTGTCAAAAGGGGTCACGGGGACTCCCTAGGTGTCCTAACACGTGATTAAGCGTACTAGGACCCCTAGGGAATCATCATGACCCCTTTTGACACAATGGAATTCTCTAGTGTGTCATAAGGGGTCGTAGGACCCCTTAAGACACACTTGAGCATTCCAATGTGTCAAAAGGGGTCAGGGGGACTCCATAGGGGTCCTAACACGTGATAAAGCATACTAGGACCCCTAGGGAGTCCCCGTGACCCCTTTTGACACATTGGAATGCTCAAGTGTGCCTTAAGGGGTCCTACAACCCCTTAAGGCACACTTGAGCATTCCAATGTGTCAAAAGGGGTCACAGGGACTCCCTAGGTGTCCTAATGCATGATAAAGCGTACTAGGACCCCTAAGGAGTCCCCGTGACCCCTTTTCACACATTGGAACACTCAAGTGTGTCCTAAGGGGTCCTACAACCCCTTAAGGCACACTTGAGTGTTCTAATGTGTCAAAAGGGGTCACACAAACTCCCTAGGTGTCCTAACACGTGATAAAGCGTACTAGGACCCCTAAGGAGTCCCCGTGACCCCTTTTCACACATTGGAACGCTCAAGTGTGTCTTAAGGGGTCCTACGACCCCTTAAGGCACCCTTGAGCGTTCCAATGTGTCAAAAGGGGTCAGGGGGACTCCTTAGGGGTCCTAACGCGTACTAGGACACCCAAGGAGTCCCCGTGACCGCTTTTAATACATTGGAACGCTTAAGTGTGCCTTAAGGGGTCCTACGACCCCTTAAGGCACACTTGAGCATTCCAATGTGTCAAAAGGGGTCACGGGGACTCCCTAGGTGTCCTAACATGTACGCTTTATCACACGTAAGGACACCTAGGGAGTCCCCGTGACCCCTTTTGACACATTGGAATGCTCAAGTGTGCCCTAAAGGGTCCTACGATCCCTTAAGGCACACTTGAGCATTCCAATGTGTCAAAAGGGGTCAGGGGGACTCCCCAAGGGTCCTAACGCGTACTAGGACACCTAGGGAATCCCCGTGACCCCTTTTGAAACATTGGAATGCTCTAGTGTGTATTAAGGGGTCCTTCGACCCCTTAAGACACACTTGAGTGTTGTAATGTGTCAAAAGGGGTCACAAGGACTCCTTAGGGGTCCTAGTACGCTTTATCACGTGTTTGGACACCTAGGGAGTCCTCGTGACCCCTTTTGACACATTGGAACACTCAAGTGTGCCTTAAGGGGTCCTACGACCCCTTAAGGCACACTCGAGAATTCCAATGTGTCAAAAGGGGTCAGGGGGACTCCCTAAGGGTCCTAACATGTACTAGGACACCTAGGGAGTCCCCGTGACCCCTTTTGACACATTGGAATGCTCTAGTGTGTCTTAAGGGGTCCTACGACCCCTTAAGACACACTAGAGCGTTGCAATGTGTCAAAAGGGGTCACGATGACTCCCTAGGGGTCCTAGTATGCCTTATCATGCATTAGGAACCCTAGGGAGTCAAAAGGACCCCTTAAGACACACTTGAGCATTCCAATGTGTCAAAAGGGGTCACAGGGACTCCCTAGGGGTCCTAGTACGCGTTAGGACCCCTAGGGAGTCCCCCTGACCCCTTTTGACACATTGGAATGCTCAAGTGTGCCTTAAGGGGTCGTAGGACCCCTTAAGGCACACTTGAGCGTTCCAATGTGTCAAAAGGGGTCAGGGGGACTCCTTAGGTGTCCTAACGCGTGATAAAGCTACTAGGACCCCTAAGGAGTCCCCATGACCCCTTTTGAGCACATTGGAACACTCAAATATTCCTTAAGGGGTCGTAGGACCCCTTAAGGCACACTTGAGCGTTCCAATGTGTGAAAAGGGGTCACAGGGACTCCTTAGGGGTCCAAGTATGCTTTATCACGCGTTAGGACACCTAGGGAGTCCCCGTGACCCCTTTTGACACATTACAATGCTCAAGTGTGTCTTAAGGGGTCCTTCGACCCCTTAAGACACACTTGAGCGTTGCAATGTGTCAAAAGGGGTCACAGGGACTCCTTAGGGGTCCTAGTATGCTTTATCACACATTACGACCCCTAGGGAGTCCCCATGACCCCTTTTGACACATTGGAATGCTCAAGTGTGCCTTAAGGGATCGTAGGACCCCTTAAGGCACACTTGAGTGTTCCAATATGTCAAAAGGGGTCACGGGGACTCCCTAGGTGTCCTAATGTGTGATAAAGCGTACTAGGACCCCTAAGGAGTCCTCGTGACCCCTTTTCACACATTGGAACACTCAAGTGTGTCTTAAGGGGTCCTACAACCCCTTAAGGAGCACTTGAGTGTTCCAATGTGTCAAAAGGGGTCACGAGGACTCCCTAGGGGTCCTAACATGTGATAAAGCGTACTAGGACCCCTAGGGAGTCATCGTGACCCCTTTTGACACATTGCAACACTCAAGTGTGTCTTAAGGGGTCCTTCGATCCCTTAAGACACACTTGAGCGTTGCAATATGTCAAAAGGGGTCACGGGGACTCCTTAGGGGTCCTAGTACGCTTTATCATGCGTTAGGACCCCTAGGGAGTCCCCGTGACCCCTTTTGACACATTGGAATGCTCAAGATGCTTTAAGGGGTCGTAGGACCTCTTAAGGCACACTTGAGCATTCTAATGTGTCAAAAGGGGTCACGGGGACTCCCTAGGGGTCCTAACACGTGATAAAGCATACTAGGACCCCTAAGGAGTCCCTGTGACCCCTTTTCACACATTGGAACACTCAAGTGTGTCTTAAGGGGTCCTACGACCCCTTAAAGCACACTTGAACATTCCAATGTGTCAAAAGGGGTCACGGGGACTCCCTAGGTGTCCTAACGCGTGATAAAGCATACTAGGACCCCTAAGGAGTCCCTGTGACCACTTTTCACACATTGGAACACTCAAGTGTGTCTTAAGGCATCCTATGACCCCTTAAGGCACACTTGAGCATTCCAGTGTGTCAAAAGGGGTCATGGGGACTCCCTAGGTGTCCTAACGCGTGATAAAGTGTACTAAGACCCCTAAGGAGTCCCCGTGACCCCTTTTCACACATTGGAAAGCTCAAGTGTGTCTTAAGGGGTCCTATGACCCCTTAAGGCACCCTTGAGCATTCCAATGTGTCAAAAGGGGTCAGGGGGACTCCTTAGGGGTCCTAACGCATACTAGGACACCCAGGGAGTCCCCGTGACCCCTTTTGATACATTGGAATGCTCAAGTGTACCTCAAGGGGTCATAGGACCCCTTAGGGCACACTTGAGTGTTCCAATGTGTCAAAAGGGGTCACGGGGACTCCCTAGGTGTCCTAACGTGTACGCTTTATCACGCGTTAGGACACCTAGGGAGTCCTCGTGACCCCTTTTGACACATTGGAATGCTCAAGTGTTCCCTAAGGGGTCCTACGACCCCTTAAGGCACACTTGAGCATTCCAAGGTTTCAAAAGGGGTCAGGGGGACTCCCTAAGGGTCCTAACGTGTACTAGGACACCTAGGGAGTCCCCGTGACCCCTTTTGACACATTGGAATGCTCTAGTGTGTCTTAAGGGGTCCTTCGACCGGTTAAGACACACTTGAGCATTGCAATGTGTCAAAAGGGGTCACGGGGACTCCTTAGGGGTCCTAGTACGCTTTATCACACATTTGGACACCTAGGGAGTCCCCGTGACCCCTTTTGACACATTGGAACGCTCAAGTGTGCCTTAAGACCCCTTAAGGCACACTTGAGCATTCCAATATGTCAAAAGTGGTCACAGGGACTCCCTAGGTGTCCAAATGCGTGATAAAGCATACTAGGACCCCTAAGGAGTCCCCGTGACCCCTTTTCACACATTGGAATGCTCAAGTGTATCTTAAGGCGTCCTATGACCCCTTAAGGCACACTTGAGCATTCCAATGTGTCAAAAGGGGTCATGGGGACTCCCTAGGTTTCCTAACGCGTGATAAAGCATACTAGGACCCCTAAGGAGTCCCCGTGACCCCTTTTCACACATTGGAACGCTCAAGTGTGTCTTAAGGGGTCCTACGACCCCTTAAGGCACCCTTGAGCATTCCAATGTGTCAAAAGGGGTCAGGGGGACTCCTTAGGGGTCCTAACGCGTACTAGGACACCCAGGGAATCCTCGTGACCCCTTTTGACACATTGGAACGCTCAAGTGTGCCTTAAGGGGTCCTAGGACCCCTTAAGGCACACTTGAGCGTTCCAATGTGTCAAAAGGGGTCATGAGGACTCCTTAGGGGTCCTATTACACTTTATCACACGTTAGGACACCTAGGGAGTCCCCGTGACCCCTTTTGACACATTGGAATGCTCTAGTGTGTCTTAAGGGGTCCTACAACCCCTTAAGACACACTAGAGCATTGCAATGTGTCAAAAGGGGTCACGATGACTCCCTAGGGGTCCTAGTATGCGTTATCACGCGTTAGGAACCCTAGGGAGTCAAAAGGATGCCTTAAGACACACTTGAGCATTCCAATGTGTCAAAAGGGGTCACAGGGACTCCCTAGGGGTCCTTGTACATGTTAAGACCCCTAGGGAGTCCCCCTGACCCCTTTTGACACATTGGAACGCTCAAGTGTGCCTTAAGGGGTCGTAGGACCCCTTAAGGCACACTTGAGCGTTCCAATGTGTCAAAAGGGGTCAGGGGGACTCTCTAGGTGTCCTAATGCGTGATAAAGCATACTAGGACCCCTAAGGAGTCCCTGTGACCCTTTTTGACACATTGGAAAGCCCAAGTGTGTCTTAAGGGGTCCTATGACCCCTTAAGGCATACTTGAGCATTCCAATGTGTCAAAGGGGTCAGGGGGACTCCCTAAGGGTCCTAACGCGTACTAGGACACCTAGGGAGTCCCCGTGACCTCTTTTGACACATTGGTACACTCAAGTGTGTCTTAAGGGGTCCTAAAACCCCTTAAGATACACTAGAGCATTCCAATGTGTCAAAAGGAGTCACGGGGACTCCCTAGGTGTCCTATCGCGTGATAAAGCGTACTAGGACCCCTAGGGAATTAGTTTGACCCCTTTTGACACATTGGAATTCTCTAGTGTGTCATAAGGGGTCGTAGGACCCCTTAAGACACACTTGAGCATTCCAATGTGTCAAAAGGGGTCATGAGGACTCCCTAGGGGTCCTAACGTGTGAAAAAGCATACTAGGACCCCTAGGGATTCATCGTGACCCCTTTTGACACATTAGAATGCTCAAGTGTGTCTTAAGGGGTTGTAGGACCCCTTAAGACACACTTGAGTGTTCCAATGTGTCAAAAGGGGTCACGATGACTCCCTAGGGGTCCTAGTATGCCTTATCACGCGTTAGGAACCCTAAGGAGTCAAAAGGACCCCTTAAGACACACTTGAGCATTTCAATGTGTCAAAAGGGGTCACGGAGACTCCCTAGGGGTCCTAGTACACGTTAGGACCCCTAGGGAGTCCCCCTGACCCCTTTTGACCCCTAGGGAGTCCTAATGCATTCCAAAGGGTCATGGTTCCACGGAAGTTGCATTTCGAACCCTAATGACTCGTTAACTTTCCTACTGACCCCATTTCGACATGTGGTCTCCCGAGAGCTCCCCATGGACCCCTTTTGTGTTTTCCTAAGAAAAAGTCATCCAAATTTGGTACACAGGTCCTCTGACATGTCTTAATGAATTTGAAAGTGTCACCATTCCATAGAAGTTGCATTTAGAACCCTAATGACCCCTTAATAGGCCTACACACCATGATTCGATATGTGGTCTCCCGAGGCCACCCTATGGACCCCTTTTGAGTTCTACTAGAAAAAAGTTATCCAAATTTGGTACGTAGGTCCTCTGACATGTCCTAATGCATTCTAAAGGGTCACCATTCCATCAAAGTCACATTTGGAACCCTAATGACCCCTTAACAGGCTTACCGACCATGATTCGACATGTGGTCTCCTCAGAGAACCCCATGGACCCTTTTTGAGTTCTACTAGGAAAAAGTCATAAAAATTTGGTACATAGGTCCTCTAACATGTCCTAATGTGTTCCAAAGGGTCACCATTCCATCCAAGTTGCATTTGTAACCCTAATGACCCCTTAACAGGGCTACCGACCCTGTTTCAACATGTGGTCTCCTAAGAGCACCCCATGGACCCCTTTCGAGTTCTACTAGGAAAAAGTCATCCAAATTTGGTATGCAGGTCCTATGACATGTCCTAATGCATTCCAAAGGGTCACCATTCCATGAAAGTTTTATTTGGAACCCTAATGACCCCTTAACAGGCCTACCGACCCCATTTCAACACGTGGTCTCCTGAGAGCATACCATGGACCCCTTTCGAGTTTTACTAGGCAAAAGTCATCCAAATTTGGTACCTAGGTCCTATGACATATCCTAATGCATTCCAAAGGGTCACCATTCCATCAAAGTTTCATTTGGAACCCTAATGACCTCTTAACAGGCCTACCGATCCCGATTCGACATGTGGTCTCCCGAGAGCACCTCATGGACCTCTTTTGAGTTCTACTAGGCAAAAGTTATCCAAATTTGGTACATAGGTCATTTGATATGTCCTAATGCGTTCCAAAGGATCACCGTTCATCGAGAGTTTCATTTGGAACCCCGATGACCCCTTAAGTCATCTATCGACCCTAAATCGCACAATGGTCTCCCAAGAGCACCCCATGGACCCTTTTCGAGTTTGACTAATCAAAATTCATCTAAATTGTGGAGTTAGGTCCTTTGACATGTCCTAATGCGTTCCAAATGGTCACCGTGCATCAAAGGTTGTCTCACGAACCCTGATGACCCCTTAAGACGCCTAGCGACACTGATTGGACATGTGGTCTCTTGAGAGCACCCCATGGACCCTTTTCGAGTTTGACTAGGAAAAAGTCATTAAAATTTGGTACATTGGTCCTTGGACATGCCCTATTGCCTTCCAAATGGTCACTGTACATCCGAAGTTGCCCCACAAACCCTAATTACCCCTTAAGATGTCTAGCGACCCCGATTCGACCTGTTGTCTCATGAGAGGATCTATTATAACTTAAATTAAATATTAAAATAATATATAAAATATTTGAAAAAATATAATATTTAATAGACTAAATATATAATATATATTATAAGATATATTAGATATTACATTTAATATATATTATCAAATATACAATATATTAATGTCCTATTCATTTTATATATTATATATATTAGACATTATATTATATACTTGCAACAATATTTTATATATATATATATATATATATATATATATATATATATATATATATATATATATATATATATATATATATATATATATATATATATATATATATATATATATATATATATATATATATATATATATATATATATATATATATATATATATATATATATATATATATATATTATGTAACATTTATATTATAATATAAAAATATTGCATTTAATATAAATCTAAACAGACTATATACTTAGGTCGTTTAAATTGATATTATCGAATATATAATATAAATAAATAATATATATAATATATATACTATATAATATAAAATATAAAACATAAATATAAAATATATAAATTATTGATTGTCAGGGTGAAAGAAAAAAACATCAAAATTAAAGGGAAATAAAAAAAGAGTGGGAGGGGGAAACTTTTCAAAATTCAAATTCAAACAAAATTGGGTACATGAAAAAATCGGGTACCTCGATTAGGCTTGGTAATAGCTTTGGAAACCAAAGCCCCATGGTCAACGCTGAAGGTGTGCAAAAAATGTGTTTTTTCTCTATTTTTCTTATATCGACACTTCGACCATTAGGTTGACGACTTTTTTTCCACCCAATTTCGATAAAATGAAAAGGGTTTCTTTGGATGATTGTCAGCTTTCCATCGATATAAGTGCTGTTAGATTTTGAATTTGTTAAGTATTTATTAGTTATTTTCTAGTTCACTTACGTCTAAAGTCCTGATTGACATACTGATGGAAAAATAGCTATAACTTTCAAACTGTATAACATTTTTGAAATTTGAAAGATGCGTCACATTCTATGCTTCGTCTAGTATAAGAAAAAATTTAAAAAAATTGAATTATGATAAGTTTTCAATGAGTAAAGGTGGTTAGACATGAGAGTTTTTAAATTCTGAAAGCGCTGTAGCAAAAAAATCATAATTAATTATCTGTTTGGAATAAAAATACCAAAAAATATGCGTCACATCCGGGCATGAGTCAGCTACTTATATATAGAATATTATAAAAAAATATTATCATTTTCTTTTGATTAGGGTGGTCAGACATAAACATACTTCTTATTTTTTTGCTGAAATGTTTGTAGTGCTGCATTGCAATCTATACTTTTTACCAATCATATTAATTTTTTTTTCAAAAAAGGCTTAGTAGTTTAGAAACTACATTCAATTTCCTACAAATTATATTCTTACAACTTTTTGATATTAGGTAGATAACTAGTTCATTTTTTCACGTCAAGTTGACTAATCTTGATTTTCTGATTTTTCATTGCCACTTAAGGGCATAGTTTGGCCCCTCATGATTCTGCACATACCCGTATATATGTCTGTATAAATGTGTCTCTTCTCTCTTTCTCTCTCTCTCTCTCTCTCTCTACCTATCCCCATCTCGCCTCCCTCCATCCCTCCCTTCTTGGGTTCCTATTTTTACAGAACCCATACGGGTTATGGAAAATTAGAGGAAATGAAATATGTTCCTCAACCCATACGGGTTATGAGGAACTTTTGGTTCTTCATAACCCATATAGGTTATGAGGAACTTTTTGTTCTTCATAACTCGTACGGGTTATGGAGAACACAAATATTTTAATATTTAAATGAGGCTTTGGAAATGGTCATTTTTCCCAAGCCTACGAATTTTGAATTTCAAATAACCTGAGTAGGTTATGAAAAAAATTGTTTTTTTTTTAATGTGGCCACTTTTTTGCATGCCATCTTGGTGCACTTACGCTGATTAGAATTAAATTAATTAAGCTTAGGATTAAGTATTAAAGTAATTAGACTCTGTTTTATAATTAATAATAACTAAAAAAAGATTTACGATTAATTTTATAGATATAATAAAATGGATAGGAATGCACACATGATAAACAATAAATATAAAAAGTTTAAAATATGAATATATCTTTTTTATAATTTTTGTTGATTGAATCTTCGAAATAATTTACAACTCTCTGTCTTAGATTGATAACAAAAGGTTAAATCAAATTGCCAATTATTTCAATTTAAACATTACAAATTTTTATGCATTGAACATTTTATTATTTAAAAATAAATATAACATTTTAAAAATATTCAGTACATAAAATTTATAGATGGTATACAAGCTTTTTATCTTCATATGATGATTTGATTAGTGATTAGAACGTTGATATTTACATGTATGCAATATAAATAAAATAGTTTAAAAGTAAAATTAGAAAAAACTTTAGAATAAATAAAATAATTCTAAACTTATCTCTATATATATTTAGCATTTTTAAAAATGATATACTTAAAATATTTTTTGAAGTTTTTTTTTTCGGGTTAAGTGATAAGATTTAAATTTTATAAATAAGATATCTTTCTTATGTACAATTAGTTTAGTTCACCATAGAAATATTTTATTGTTCTATACTTAAAATTAATTTAGCATTCTTTTATTTAATTTTATATTAATTTTGATAAAATATTTTAGTAATAAAAAATGTTGACAAAATTATTTATTCTTGTAAAGTGATAGTCTTTATTTAATATTTTTATGTAAGTATCGCTTCAATTTTATTGCCATCAAAAGATTGACTAGACATAACACCTTTACAATTCCCTACTTACAATAGCCAAACATAAGACAAAGAGAAACACAAATGAGAAGTAACAAAAGGAAAATGATAACCACAAAGATGTTAAGATATATAGTAAGTTAGTAACATAAGGGTTGACAATAGATGATGGAATGAGCATCATTGTATCAACTTGGGTGAGACAATAACATGATTGATAGGTCAAATGTTGATTAATATAAGCTATGTGATAATTTCCAATAAACCTTGTCATAAATAGTGATTTTTTATTGTCATATGTTCTTTAAAAACTATTAAAGCTTCTCCATAAGCAATATATTTAAATTAGACATATGTACATTTTATAAAGGTTGCACCATGCATTACTAGATGCAAGCAAAAAATGAACCCAAAACTATCACATTTTAAAATGTAATCAAATTTAGTTTCCTTTATTCCCCCTTTAAAGATTTCACTCATAGGCCTTAGCAAAAAGTCTCGACTCTCAAATATACATCCTAAACAAGTTCCCATTGACATAAGAGGTGTAAAATGGAGGTAACCATTTGGAAAGAGAAAGACATATTTGAAAACACATTTAGATTTCTTGAGTTAGTTCTTAGTAGACAATACAATTAATTTTGAAACAAGAAAAAAATGGTACCTTGAAAAAGCTAATCAATTATGATTTTTTTCAACAACCTCAACTTTTTGATCTATATATATTTGTCTATGCTAAATTTTATTAGTTTTACATCATTTAATTCGAAAATGTCTATCCAAACCCTAAAATGTACCAATCTATAAGCTACCCTCATAAACATAATTCTTGTTCCTCAAATGAATTCAACATTGTCTCTATTCATGAGGTATTAAAAGTTTTCTTTTTGATTGGGTCTTATACAATCTTTTTTTAGTGGGAGGTCAAAGTATTCGTTTGACCCAAATGCAATTCTAATGCAAACTATTTGTGGGTGAATATGTTTGGGTATTTTGTCTTTCCATTTTAAGACATATAAACTACTTTAGCCTTGATTGTGAGCCAACCTTGTGTTTGATATGCAATACTATCCTCTTTTGCATTAAATAATATAAAAAATCATGTTCAAACAACGAAAAAATATTTTATTTAGTCATTGTCTAATTGGTCATGTTAGCTAGAGTGTCTCATGGGGGCTTCACTTAATGAACTTGAATCATAGCACATGTGTTCATGACATACTAAAGAATCCCCCTATTTAAAAAAAATATTGTCCCAAACTCCTTTTTTATCACCCCCTCCAATACCCACCTAATACCTCCTCATACTCCTTTTCCTATATAAACCCTCTCCTCCCCCCTCCCCCCTATTTAGGCAATATATTGTTCCCTTTTTTCACCCATTTTGAATTCCCCAATATGAGCACACGTGATATCATATTGCCCCTTTAGTGAAGACCACACAAAGTGTCTATAATTGCGTCTTGGTCAAAACAATGTGATTATTTTATCCTCATTGTTCTATAAATAAATAAATCAAAATAATAATTGGGGCATTATAGATTAGACATAGTCCTTTAAAGTATATGTTCTATATACATTTGCATTCATTCGTACTCACATTTTTTAAATTTTAAAATCAATTCATTTATATTACTATCACTAATAAATATCATTTTTATATTATACGATTTGTATTCTCCAATATATTATTCAAAATATATTTTAATATCACTTTAACCATTACACCTTCTTTTTGATACAAATGCTAGTAACCATCACAACTTCTTTTTGATACAAATGCTAGTATAAATCTGTCTGACTGATTGATGAAAATGTGGTATATAAGATATACACGAGTTGTAATTGTAGAACTATAATTGAAATAATTGAAACAACTAAATGAAAACACCTCTTCTGATACACGTGCTAAGTACTTGGTGAATGTGTGATAGAGAAGAAAACACCTCTTTTGCTACAAGCACTACTGTAAATATATGTCTCACTGGTTGGTTGATGAAATGCTAATAATAACGACGTCGAAAGGCAAGCTTGCGCGGGACACGAGGGGAATCGAACCAGCGACGTTCCCGTTCATTAAAAACCACTGGAAGAGAAGCCAAATTCCACGATCTCTGGTCGCAGATCCATTTGGATTCAGCGAAATCGACGTGATCAATGGGACTGTTCAGAAACCGTAGAGTGAAAAATGTCAGCGAAGGCGACCAGGATGATCTCCAGCCGCTCACAAACGAAGGTTTTCCTCCCCAAAAAGACAGCTTTAACTTAGTCTATTTATCCTACTTCACTCTGGGCGCGGGGTTTATGCTCCCCTGGAACGCCTACATAACGGCCATAGATTATTTCAGCTACATTTACCCTGGTAAGCAGGTAGAACGGGTTTTTTCAGTGGGTTATCTGGTGACATGCCTGCTCTCTCTGTTAATTCTGATTACGTGGGTACGGAGGTCCAGTGTTCGACTCCGGCTCAATTTAGGGCTTTCTCTGTCTCTTGTGTGTTTGCTGGTGGTGCCGGTGATGGATGCAGCGTACATTAAAGGGCACATAGGCTTGGATTTGGGGTATTATATTACGGTTACGGCGGTTGTTGGGTGTGGGGTTGCCGATGCACTTGTACAGGGGAGCTTGATTGGCTCTGCCGGAGAGCTTCCTGAGGAATTCATGCAGGCTGTTGTTGTAGGGACTGCGGCTTCAGGTAATATTTCAGCATTTACAATGTGTTTTAGTTTGTGTTTATGCTATAGATGGCTAATGCCCCTGTGGTTTTCTTTTGGGTTCCCTTTAGGGCTTTTTTAAGCATTTTGATTTTCACCAATGAGTGCCTGGTCCCAATAGTCTTCTGGGAATGGTAAATGCCATTGTCGTTCTCATTACTTTGAATGGTAAATGAGTGGGACATGTGAATATTCTTCAGAGTCATTACGCCGCAACGAAGGATGGGTGGCATTCAAGTGTATCTTATTACACTCACCTTCAGGTTGGTGAGTATGGGTTATATTTTAATATACACAATAATTAAGTCAGGCATTCTATTGAAATAGCACACAGTTAAGTTGGAGATATTGACTAAATTTCAGAAAATGAAAAATACAATAGATTTTTATGAAATTTTTAGTATCTGTTCTTCATAATTTGCACACTTAATAATAAAAAACTACAAAAAATTTCTATAAAAAAATCAGCATTTTTACAAATCTGACAAATCATTCTTCTAGTTCCCCATTTTATGTTTAGTCTTAGTTTCCTCAGTTGATTAATTTTGAACTGAATTGCTCAGCTGATTGGTTCTTAGGAAGTCATACGCTAGCCTTGAGGGGTCTTTACATTTACAATTTTGTTCTCTGGTTATACACAATATATATCAATAATCTTGGAGCATTGAGTAGTGCTCACTTGAGCTTTAATGACTGGAATATCATTGTTAAGATCGTTTTGGAACCCTTCGAGGAAGAATTAGATGTGATGATCAAGAAACATTTTGCATCGTGAAGAATTTGTTAATGCATAAACTAGTTGCTATGATTTTCCAGCGTTTTCAAGTAATATGCAGTGAATGCCTCTGGTAAGAGGTTATTGTTGGTGGGGCTGGGCGATTTTGGTGCTGTGGCTATGTGGGAGCTTTGGGTATCCGCGTTTTGGAGTCGGAGGTACCAGGCCAGTCACACCTACTCGTTATATGAAGTTTTTATGAGAGTTTGGTTATTTAAATGTCTTTCATTTACGTTTTAAGGGAAGTATTGATTGTTCCTTTTTTTTTTAATTTGTGATTAATTAATATCATTTTTTTAAATTCAAATTATTTTAAATTAATAATAATATATAAAAAATCATAGAGAAATTTTTATTTGTGATAAAAAATATAAAATTGAAAACATTTGTAAATTGGTAATATATAGAAACATATATATAACATATGACGATCACTTAATAATTATGAATAATAGCACTTTTTTAAATTCATATTAAAATATTTTAAAATGTAGAATCATTCAATTCATATCATTTTTAAATATCTAAATAAATTATATTTTATCATAAATATTTAGCCTACCAATTCATACAACTCAAAAAATTTCTATAGTCATATAGTCTATGTATTCCTCCTTGCTGCATGGAAGGGATCTTGGATGTGTTGTTGTCTTGGTTCTTTCTTGTTTTGGGCGGGGTTTGCAATTTGGGGTTTGGATTAGGTTGAACCTCCCTCCTTTGTTTTATGCTTTTTAGCCTTTTATTTTTGTTTGGATTAGGATTGTGATATTGCTATTAGGATTCATCTGTGTAGTTTTTAAGTCAAACTCATTGACCCATGTTTAATGAGTAGTGGTTCATAAGAACCCATCTCTCATGAGAATGAGTGGAAACACTTAGCACTCATTACATCTAGGTTATGCATTATATATATATTGTATTATAATTACATTCAATAATTTCTATATAAATATTATAGATAATAATAAATATAATCATATTATTATTTTATTATTTACAAAAATAATACTATCTATTGTTGTATTTTTTTAATGTCCAACATTTCAAATCATACTCTATGATGTATCATAGAGTGATTGGAAACCTTGAACATAAAAAAATACATAGTCAAATCTAAGTATGATATTATACTATTTACAATAGATACATGTCATATTTGCAATAGAAAGAAAGGGAGAGAGAGTGGGAAATAGTGGTAGAAAGAAGAAGAAATTGTATAGAGGGGGGAAGAGAGTGTGCGTGCGTGTGGAGTAAGAAGATAGAGAGGGATAGAGAAGGTGGAGATGGAGAGGAATATAGACAATAGGAGGAGAGATGAGTCTCTGTGTATCTTAGAACTTAGTTTATAAGTTATAAACAAAATTTATTAGTCTATATTAAAAAATATATAGTAACATATATATTAGATAAGTTTCTACTAAATATAATATTGCATTAATCTTAAATTAAAATAGAAAAATAAAATGTAACTCTTAACTAAATAAAATTATTTAAAATTTATATCTCTTCAGATTTTAAATAAATTTATTAATTATATTTAACTTGTCTTTAGATTTCATATATTTTATTTTATTTTTAAATAAATTTATTCTTATTGACATAACACTACAATTCTTATATTTGTGTGTGTGAAAATTGTACCTGATCTGTAGACACAACACTTCAGTAAAACATTAGAGGTTAGCAAAAATAAAATCGTGCAAAATTGAAATCTAATTTAACCAAGCGATTTACTGCCTTCTAGTAGGTGCGAGATTGATGTTCTCAGATTGTTATCGAGATTAGTGACCTAGGCGACACCTAAATGAAAGATTTGAATACAATTGATCTAGATATGAATTGAATGCAATTAAGCTATTTTTTTGGATTTTCTATGTAATAAGAATGAAAAACTGATATGAATCTATGCTAATATGGAAATTGATCTAACAATGATACGAATTTATGTTAAATGATATGCAATGCTCAAAACTAGAAAGATCTCACAATAGCTTGGATTCGCAAAGATGATTTTTCAGACTCCAATTCGACAGCGTGAGAATGCAAATTTGTGGATGCAAATTTGAGAGAGATGAATTATGAAGAGCTGAGCCTTGATTTTATAGAAATTCAGGGCTTTGGAGGTGCATGGAAGAAAATCATAAATCACTCAGATTAACTCAGCTTGATTTTTGAGTTATCTGATAATAAAGATAATTTAATTCACAAAAACATGCAAATCATGCAAAAATAGCTTTTTAACTCAAATTAGAGTTTAGATTAGCTTTTTGAACTCCAAAAGGATGTTGAGTTCCAAAAAGCTAACAACTTGCATTGATTTTTCAATTTGAGTTTAACTGGTCCTTGAATATGCACATGGATAATTATGATTTAATAAATAAATAAAGTGATTTATTCTCAACTTAACTGATTTTTGAAATAAAATAATTAATTTATGGGTTAATTAACTATTTTATCAAACTTTTATTAAAAACTATATTATTAAATAATGACAACTTGCTTTAATTAATTAAATAATAATTTAATCAATTATTCATAAGATATTAGATTTATTGTCAAAATTAAATAATACAATTAATAATAGATAGAATTAAATTTAATTACACAATTAAGTGGCAAGATATTAAATCTAATTAATTAAATATGAAAATATTCAATTAATCAAACTTAGGATAAATGTGATTTATCGCCAAATAATCATTAAATTAAAGATAATTAAGAATATTGCTAAGAATATTCTCCGATGCAGAATTTAAGATAATCAATTATGATTCGATAATGTTTAGAGGTGCCTTAGATTAAGACTTTGATGTCGATTTCGTTCGAATTATTGATATAAAAGATTAATGAACTTATAGCCCATTTTTAGAGTATTACAATATTTATCATTGCAACTCTAAAAAATAATTGTATATATTTTCTATTAATAATACAATTCTACTTATTATTATATACAATATATTATATATAATTTTACAATATTTAGTTAAAATACATGATATATATATCAAATACAATTTCTTATTAGCTTATATGCATGGATGGCAAGGACAAAAATTGGGTGGTTAGCTATTAAAATAGGAGCCAGATTGAGCAGATAGATAAATGGAGATCAATTAAAACTCATAAATATGGCAGGCTCTATTGTCTTACATGGTTGTGGAGAAACATCATTCATATTTCTTGTGCTTGTAATGTTGACATGGCAGCAGTAATAAACATAAACACATTCATTGAGGACTTGTTTGAATTGTCTTGAAAAGTCTTTATCAACTTTCAAATCGTAGAGTCCATTTCTTAATGATGGAGAGTTTGAATTAGGAGATGTAATTGTCTCTACCATAAAAAAAATGCCATATTGTACGTCACTTCCACAGTTCAAATCGCCATCTTCTGGCCATGATGAGGCCTCTTTTATTCCTGTATTATGTGATGTGGAGCCTTATGCACAAAACTTCGCTAATATTACAATGGAGTTTATGCATAAACATGAAGAAAATGGTAGCTTCAGTGAAGAAAGTCTTCATCACTGGAAAAAATCCCTTCAAAGTACGAAGGCTATTTTATGCAATTTAGTTCTTTCATTTGGTTTCGGTTGTTTGCTTTCATTCCATTACGATTCAAATTTTAATTTTTTTTCCTTTATATCCTTGATTTTGAACGATTTTGAATTCTCTTTTGCCATAAAATTCAGAGTGCAGATGAAGGTATACCCATACTGAAATAATGACGCTTTTTTGTACTGCACATTTAGAGTTGGAAATTTGAGGATAGCTTGTAAAAATGTACCGAATGACAACGACTTAATTCTTTGAGGGTAAAAATATTTAAAATATTCAATAGTGAATTTGTTCTAGTGTAAATTGTTATTTGCAGGGTTTTAGGAGAGTTGCTTGAATTTTATTTTTGAGAAAGAGGGTGGTCTTATGGTTGGTTACAAGATTATTTGGAATCTTCTTTGTTGAATATTTAAAGTGGTGAAAAAGGAGTTGAGCCAAAAATTGTCCCACGAGCTTAGGAATGCTTTTTGCCATTTGTAGAGCTTACATTATATTTTAGAAGTTCCTTTAATAAAGAAGTGTGACACGGTTCTTTGTATGGTGGAAACTAGAAAGTGATGAACAAAGCAATCTTGTGATCAAGGAAGAAGAAGCTTTCAATTATCTTACTTCTTTTTTTCTTAATTTCTAACTATTGATTTTGAAAATTAGATTGTCCATATCAAGACTTGGAATTTGACATATGAATTTAGTTTGGTCATTTTAATGCTTTTTATTTTACATTTTAAGGAAAATATTGATTGTCAATTTTTTATTTATCAATAATTTATATTAATTTTTAATTTTTTTTTTAATCAATTCAACTATAATAAATATAAAATATAACCGATATTTTATTTTTAATAAAGAAGTGTAAATAATCTAATGAATATTCTAAAACATATTATCATATATTCAAAAATTTAAATTAATTAAATACATTTCTAAGTGCTTTATTTTAAAAGAATTCTAAATTAATATAAATATATAATATAATATTAAAATATTTTAAAATTTATAAACATGCCTATCTTATTATTTTAAAATATTCTAAATAAGTTTATATTTTATCATAAATATTATAAAATAACATATATTTACATTATAAAGTAAAATAGTATATGATGAAGTTTTACAGTTTATAAAAAAATTTAAATACACTTTAAACGAATTTACAAATATATATATGACTTGTTGATGAGTGCCTGGTAGACCAGATATACACGTGACCCATAATTGAAATGATGATAGTAAGCACGTGAAAAGGCAAGCTTGCGTGGGACACGAGGGGAATCGAACCAGTGGCATTCCCGTGAGTTTAAAAACCGGAGAAGCCAAATTCCAATATCTCTGGTCGCAGATTCCTTTCAATTCAGCGAAACCCACGTCAGTAATGGGATTGTTCAGAAACCCAAGGGTAAAAAATGTCAGCGAAGGCGACCAGGATCTCCAGCCGCTCACAAAGGAAGGTTTTCCTCCCCCAAAAGACAGATTTAATTTAGCCTATTTATCGTACTTCACTCTGGGCGCTGGGTTTTTGCTCCCATGGAACGCCTACATAACGGCCATCGATTATTTCAGCTACATTTACCCCGGCAAGCAGGTAGACCGGGTTTTTTCTGTGGGTTATATGGTGACATGCCTGCTGTTTCTGTTAATTCTGATTACATGGGCACAGAGGTCCAGTGCTCGACTCCGGATCAATTTAGGACTCTCTCTGTTTCTTCTGTGTTTGCTCCTCGTGCCGGTGATGGATGCTGCTTACATTAAAGGGCGCAGAGGCTTGGATGTGGGGTATTATATTACGGTTACGGCGGTTGTTGGGTGTGGAGTTGCCGATGCACTTGTACAGGGGAGCTTGATTGGCTCTGCCGGAGAGCTTCCTGAGGAATTCATGCAGGCTGTTGTTGCAGGAACTGCTGCTTCAGGTAATTCAGCTTTTACAATGTTTTTAAGTTTGTGTTTATGCTATAGATGGCTAATGCTAGAGTGGTTTTCTGTTGGGTTCCCTTTAGGGCTTTTTACTATTTTAATTTCCACCAATAAGTGCCTTGTCTCAAAGGCACAATATGAAAGTAAACCATCCCAATAGCCTTTTGTGAATATTAGAGCTATTATTGTTCTCATTTCTCTGACTGGTAAATGAGGGTGACATTTGAATATTCCTCGGAATCATTACGCCGCAACCTTTGCTTGGTAAGTATGGGTGGCATTCAAGTGTATCTTATTATATTGCAATCTTCAGGTTTGTGAATCTGAAATTGGAAGGCTGCATCCTTCCTTTTCCCCGAATAATCTATAACTCTAAGAAAATAAGAGCCCGTTGTACTAGTGCCAATAAGATTGATGAGTGACCAATGTTTGATATTGGTCCACCCATCCATGATGATAGAGCATCTCCTTCACTCAACCATGTCTGTTTCATATCCTCCATCAAAATGCTCACTTTTGAATACTTTTTATCAAGAATGGTGGTGCGTAGTTTTGTCTCTTCGGGTGGTACAAATGAGGGACCAACAACATAGATATATTTGCACTTTTGTTTATAATATGAGGAAGGTGACACATGGAATGGTATAACATATGCAAAAGGAAACCTACCAATAGATGCTTCAACCACCTCTTTTTCTTTCAAATTAAACAAATCAGCAACATTTGTTTCTCTTTTAGTCTTCTTTCCCTTTCCTTTACTAGTAGTGGGAGTCAGAGTGGGTGTGGTTGTGCTACTCAAAGGCATACTAGCTTGCACATTCTCTATTGGAGTCCCTGTTTTTAATACCTCCCCCTCCATGTGCAATCTAGTTGCCTCAAGTTTTTGTTCTTCTGTCATTTTTTTGCAACCTTTCACCCCTTGACCACCTATCCACAAAAGGTGGCAATCGACTCTAGTATAGCTCCCAAAATAATGTTTGTGGCACAAATGACACTCCCATTCCCTACTATCCCCTGATTTTTTTAACTTATCCTTGTCTACTCTTGTGGCAAATTGTAGGAGAGGTTTCTTGGGGTCGAATAAACCTTTTGCAATTTTTTTGAGGGCTTGGGAAGGGCACTCAAATGGGTTAGAGGTTGCTGCATCTTCTATATGAACATTCACATTAGTTGAAGACCCCCCTATGACTGCCCTATGACTGCCCTAGTAGTAGGTCTTTTTCTTTGTGATGTTTGAATTTCTTGCATTGCAACATCCATGCTATGATTATCACTACTTCCCTCACTCTCACTGCTGCTCATGATTTCAGATTTTGCAATGTAATATAGTGCTGCAAGTTTTAAAAAAAAGGTATTTCAATGTTTCATTCAAAATGCTCTCTCTATGTGATGAAAACAAACGAAAAATGAAAAAAAATGGCAACAAAGTTGAAATAAACTAAAGGAAAATGAAAAATTTACCTAGAATAGATAAAATATGATGACAAAACCTCCTCTTGCAACTCCAAAATGCAAATTTTCCTCATAGCTGCTGCTTCTCTATGTTTTTCCTCTTAGCAAGTATGGTAAAAATGAGAAGTAAACTTGCCTTTTTTGTGTTTTAGTAGGCCAAATAGGGTTTTATATAGTTTATTGTCGTTTTCAACCCACGTGGGGCTCACACTGTCAACCACAATAGAAAAAAACCTTTTTTTTAATGTTTTAACGTTGCAAATTTGGCTGGGCCATTAGGGACGACAATACGTCCCGAGGAAGGATGAGGGACAACAACACTGTCCTCGATATGGATTGTCGTCCCCAAGTTTCTTGGCAAATTTTCTTGTCGTTTTAGGGGCGGTACCCAAATTTTTCCAAAAGGGGATGGTTTGGGGGACGGGAAAATCCTGTCCTTGGGACAGGTGTGGGGGAAAAATGCTAGGGGATGCATCCTCATGGAGCATAGGATGGAATCCATCAAACATTTCGCTAGAACTGATGAGGAGATATGCCCATGAAGGCAAGGTACACAAGAGAAGAAAGCAATAAGAGAAAGGACTCAAAACCATAAAACATGAGGAGACAGTAAAGTGAGCTCGATTGGTCTCAACCAAGAGCACAGGTCACTCAGATCCCATCACGAGCATAACTCAACCATGCAAGGAGATGCGGTCTCAATTAATCATATAGAGAATCTAAAACTAATGTAGAAGCAAAGGCTGCAAACATAAGCAAAGAAAACAAGAGTAATACGACAAAGCACAAGTATGCTTTGATGGCCTATTTGCCAAGAGCACGGATCCCTAGATGATGCGAGATTTCCTTGATGATTCGAGATGTTCCTCACAGTTTGCACTCAATCACAAAGCTCAAAAAGGGAAAAATAACCACAAAAGTGCAACCATTTTCGACAATAACCAACTAGGTGCACCAACTAGAAATTTAGTTTAAAACGCCAGGTTTGGATCACGGTAATAGATAGCTGGAATGTCTTCTATTCATTCCGACTGCATATTCCAACTACAATCATGGGATACAACCAAGGAACATTTATAAAACATGCCAACATGGCGACAATTCCAAATGGGAGATCACACAAAATGAGGTGCAAACAAAATTGCCTAAAAATGAAACTCAAAATCTCATGATGAAATTAGAACCCATTGTTTCTCATAATCCCAATAGCCCAAAAATGCAATAAAATTCCAATTACGACATCATAAGTGAAAACAGATAGCCTAATGGTGATAATTTTCTTTTAACAAAATTACAAACACACATAAGCCCAACTAGGCACCAAAAGCACTCAAACGAGTGAGGGAAATGCAATTAAACATCTAACAATTCATTTGCAACAAACAAGAAGCGTTAAAACAAAGAATTGAGAGAGAGCCAAGATCCCTTATCTCACAAATTGGCTGGAAACCCAAAAATGAGAGAAATAAATCAATACTCGGCATGTGCAAACGAAACTCTCCACAAACCGTGGCAATCGTGCCACAACTCCAATAAGCTGCTACCCACAAAAATCGGATGCTTGAATAAATTCCAACAAGCAAAAGAGTGAATTTCTACAAAGAGGATGAAGCAAATTTATAAAATCCCAAAAATAAAGAAGTGAGTAAAAGAACTCAACTTCTAAATTATAAAGCCTTATGAAAAAAGTAATTTTCCCAATTAATATAAATAAAAAAAACAAATCACTTAACCCAAAATAAAACTCCCAAAAGCTCTTCTAATTGGGGTTCACCACTTAGTGTGTTGGTTAAGTGGTGGTGCTGTTGTCCCCACCCAGGTTCAAACCCTCGGTGGGCCATTGTGATAGCGGGCTTGTACCTTCACTGATCCAATGTGCTCTTGGGTTTGGGCCTCAACTTTGTAATAAGGGGATGAGGTCCCCCATTTGTGGCCTCACTAGTTCATAGCTTCAAGTCAAAAGCATTTCACGTGGAGCCAGAGGCCATGTTGTGCTTGCGTCAGCGGTCACATTAAAAATTTAACCAGATGCTTAAAAAGAAAAATCCCACAAGCTCAGGGAATTAATTAATTAGATTCCCACAATGAGACTACGCCCAAGGCACATTTATCAACTATTAATATAATCTATTATTAAATAATATCAATCAACATATATTAATTTATAATATAATTGAGACCACTAAAGATCGCCTAAATGCACAAACAAATACTGCTCAAAATATAATGCATGAAATCTAGGCTCTTGCCTACATGACAACCGAAAGGTAATAATGCAAATTGGATACATTGTTCCATCTGGGAACGGTATTGGCTAAGTATGGAAAATGGCCAATGTGACTATCTCCTGTAACCACTGTCAAGGATAAAGACATGCTCAAACTTGTAGCTGAGGCGAAGATTGATGTCTGCTACCTGTTCACTAAAACATGCACACAATATAAATAGCCGAAGCACATACATATAATAATCAGAGCGCGTCTAATGGAAGAGGATGCTCTAGTGGCATAATCATTCATATGTATTAGAATGTTATGGCACTGGTCATTCTATATTTAATCCTCAATGTTCAACATAATTAAACATTGCATTTACAACATGAAATAATCATTTTACAACAATATGAGCATATAACAGTGAAAGCTCCAAATATTTATCCATTAACATGATAACGCATAATACCACTGAAAATATGAGATAACATCATGATAACATATATACCGATCCTTGATCTAGATAACATCTAAACATGACACACAATCATAATCCAATAGCCACTGATATATGTATCAGTGAAACCATCAAATCACATCATAAGCCATATAACCCAGATACCATCATAACCTCGGCAGTATTCTCGGAAATGAACACAAGAATGAATTGAACTAGGTGCATCTCACAATGCTAGCATACAATCATAACATGAGAACAATCACCAAATCACATAAGGGAATCAAGCTCAAGACCAAATCACCAAGAACACAATGAGTCCACATACTCACAAAAGAGCCTCAGGAAGTCTAGCATCCCAAATTAGGTATGCAACAAGCCACAACACAATGGTTCTCACAACCAGGTATAAAAACTTAAGCATGTATCCATCAAACATAAGATAAACTCAACCAATCTCATATCGCAACCTAGAAGCAACCAGAGTCAAAACAAGGCATCACAAGAGTGTTAGTATTTTTCAGATTTTACCTAGGAATGAACAAACTATAGAAGACTTCCAAATACTAATCATAGCATAAACTTAAGGCAAGGGAGAGATAGTACCCGGATAATAACTCTTGATGTCTGTCCAAGAAGTCTTTAGATCTGATCCTTCAGATATGACTCGAGTTGACCCTTCTAGGGCTTTTCATAGATTAAATCTATGGTGACATAGACCAGCGCTATGTGCCTTATAATCTGCTATTGACTACACCCAAACTGCATTATATGTGTCTTGAATCTGCACCTTATTTAGTTCGCAAGCCTTAAGGCTGTACAAATTTCTGCCCTTGATGTACTGCTGCTACAGCAGGTCCAAATGCCAGCCCTAATTCGTACTCCAATCTGCATTATTAATCACCTAAGTAGCTACTTCAGAACTGAATTAGAAGCAGGTCAAATTAGCTCAAAGGGCAGAGGAGAATTTTGCATATAACTGATTTTGAGGAGCAGAGAACATATTATGTTTTTGATGATCTCTTGCTCTCAAAATCGATTCCTTTATATAGGTGAATATAATCAAAATTGTCATCCTCAAGGAGGGCCGACTTGTCCAAATAATGGACCCTTTTTAATTATAAAACACAATATATATTAAATGCTTTTATTTTATTATAATACTATTATTATTATAAAATCGTGCAATCTAGGGCGTCATTAATCATAAATAATTATTAATTTCTGCTGTCCGCATTTTATCTAAGCCGACAGGCTATAAATATTAACAAAGAGATCTCATCAACTGCACCAAGGCACTAACACAACATAATGCCGAAGCCACATCCATCAAGATGTCATGTAGGAAGTAAATGGGAGAGGCACTACAACCTTAAACTATCTCCATATTCCTTTCAATGTCTAACCTTCTACTATGGATCTTGGCTAGAAAGCTAGCAGTTTGGTTGATCTTATCCTCGTCAAATAAATTGTGCATGTTGTTAGCCTTCAAGATACTAAGTCCATAGTACACCCTTGATGAAACAAACAAAGTCCACAGTACATTACAAAGTTAAATATTTTCCAATTGTTGATTAAATACAATTAATAATAAATATACTCATATAGTTTTGAGATGTCTAACTCAGCAGTTTTTTTTTATAAATACATAAACACTTTATAAATGAAATATAAATTATAATGCCTTTATCAAAAGTTCATTTGTATTTTAAATTCAAACTTTACAAGTACCGATTTAATACAAAGTTAACAAAATGATTAGGAGGAGCTAATCTCTCCTAATAAGAATTAAATTTTTCATATAAGATTATATTCATCTCTTTAAAGGTATAATGACACAATCTAATGTCCTCAAAAGAACAATAATATATAATCCAATGCTATAACAAGTGAAGCACCCTGGCTCTTTCAAGCTACAAAGGAAGAGCATCATCTGAGCATTTTACCTCCAACAACAGACTGGTGGTCCCATGCATACCTTCTTATTGGAAGTGGCCCAACCCTTCAACAATAGTGATAGATTGTGGTAATTGCATATGTACCTCATCCAATTTGATAGCTATGTGTATTAGTATGTAATTACCCCTTTTTGAAATAGGATTTAATGATAAACAATAATAATAAATTTAAAATATAAAGAATAACAAATAAAATATAACACAATTTAAATATAACATAATTAAAATTTAGTCGAGTTTAATGAAAGGTCAAAAGGCATGAAATGAAAAGTTGTGGCTCCTTCAAACATGAGATATAAAAGGGAGAAAAAAACTTCATTTGAAAGGGGGGAGGATGGAAGAGAAAAGAGGTGTGAATGAAGAAAGAATTAATAGAGAAGAAAATAAGGAAGCGACTTTTTCTAAAGGCAAAAGTTATGAAGGGTTGTTGTGACTCATTCAAAGGGTTGTACTTATGAAAGGTTGCGACTCTCCCAAAGGGTAGAAATGATGAAGGGTTGTGACTCTCTTAAAATGTTGTAATTATGAAAGGTTGTGACTCTTTCAAAGGGCAGCAATGATGAAGGGTTGTGACTCTTTTGAAGGGTGGCAATTGTGAAAGGTCACGACTTTTGCAAAGGGCAGACATAATGAAGAGGTGTGACTTCTCCCTCACATTGGAAGATATAAAGGGGAGAAGGTTTCATTTGAGGGGGATCCAAGGGAGATCAATTTGGGGGAATAATATATTACTTCTAAAGGCAACAATGAAAAGTGGGGACTCAATTCTTATGAAAGGTGGCGACATTTTCACCAATATAGTATTTTTGAGAAATTATTCCAAGCATTCAAGGGACTTATCTATCATCACTCATCAGTACATCAAATCAGCACTTACTCAATCATTACTCATCACTCTACAAATTACCATTTATTCAATCATCATTCGCTAATAAATCAAATCATTCAATCATCCATCAAACATCAATTGAGAATCAAGCAAAGAAACCAACAATCAATGTTTTCCGTCAATTCAATCAGTCTATATTAATTATTCAAACATTGATCCACAAACAAATCTAATATAAGGGAATCAGATCCAGATATATAGCTCTTGTGCATTATACAGTAATTTGGTATGAATGATTAATATTATATGCAATATAAGAGTATTGTATTATTACGTGATCTTTTATATTTAGAATATAGGCGATAATGTGTAATTCTTATATGTTTTTTGTAATCAATGGTAGGGATAATAGGGGAATACAAGGAGGGGAAACAGTTATGAGGTCCTCTTCTAAGTGCGCCGCTTCATGGTGGTGATAGATAGTCCCTTGAGGCCAAGGGGGTGCTAGGAGTGCCCCACTCTTGGGCTTAGAAGGGAAGAACGTTCTGGACACCCTATTGTAGTCTCCCCAAACCCTTACCATGGTTGACCATTAAGTTAAGGAACTCTAATCATAAGGAGGATAAGGGTGACAATGGAAAAGGGGAATGGCTATGGCATTCCTTGTTAGGTACACCCCCTCATATGGGTGGAAAAGGGCCACTTGGTGGCCTAGAGGGATGATATCTGCTCTTCGGCCTAGGGTAGAAGATTGTTTAAGGCACCCTAATATGCCCCTTATTCTAGCTCTCCTATGGTTGACTTCCATCAATAAATTAATTATATTTCTATGATTAAACTATTGTCCCCACCCCTAGTAGGAAAGATCTATGCTTTTAATGTCTCTAATAAGGAAAATCTATTTTGTGGATTATGTTTCAATGATATCCTAACATATTGCAGGATCTCCACCAAATACATGGATGTTTCTCTTTCGATACCATTTCTTGTTCCATTTGAAGTTTGAGATTTAGGACAAAAACAATGACATTTACAAGAGGGGACATTACATAATATTACACTATCATAGATAGTCTCTCATGCATCCTTAGATGCCCTTTAACTAGCTACATGACATTCAACGAACATGCAAATCTATAGATATTTATGAATTGACAACGTGTGCTGCAAGCATTACTTTGGCCAAAGTTTTAATTCAATAGCGTTTCGATATACGGATATGTGTTCACATATTCACACGCTAATATCTCTTATTTGACTCAAAACACAAACATCAATAAAATGTCACAAACTTCAATGCAAATCAAAAACATATTCAAACACATCACAATAAAACCTAACTCCTCGTATATCCTGCCTCTGAGTGATGTTCCAACCATTTAATCACTGGAAATTTACTATTTAGGTATGTATTCTTACTTAAAGTGATAGACTGATAGTTTATTTAAGTGAACAACCCTACATCAGTCTGATTACAAATTCAGAATGATATAAGACTGTTTGCTTAAAAGTTAAAATAATGTCAAAAATCAGTTATTATTAACTCAGAATATTCATTATACAGCTGTACGAGGTCGCCACTTTTCATGTCTTTCTAATAGTATTCATGCCATGGATTCAGTAAATGCTGTTCATAACCAATTCCACAGTTATACTGCCATTATGATCATTAAATTTACAGTTCCTAATAGCTTTAAAGTCCATGTTATATAAACATTCATAAAGTTTATGTTCAAGAGATCTATTTAATGAACTATACAATAGGCTTTCAGCGTCTCAAACAGCCATACTCATGTAACTAATTGCAACAGAGGAACTTTTTTATATACACATATACTTAATTGCCCCGTAGTTGCATGCACCTAAATAGAGTTGATTCAAAAATAGAACTAACACTAATCCTGTCATACATATGCAGCTTATAAAGCATTTTCACAACTTTTAGTGCCATGCAAATTAGCACATTAGTAAACTACCAACAAAAATTCTAATTTCCTTTGTGCAAAACAGCTCATAAACACAACTAAATGTGATGCCTATGCACTTAATGACATCTTACAGGAAAAATACTGATTTACACCATAAGTTCATAGGTTTATACCTACAGCCATTGTAAAAGCAGGGTAAAACTATATTAAATTATTTCATATAGCTTCAAAGAGAACTTACAGTCAAACAATGACTTTGCCAGGTATAAAACTGCTACCATGACTTTTACAAATATCTCTTAGCCATAAGAAAGTGCAGTCAATTGACAAGGTCAAAGGAAATTTTCAATGGGTAATGAGATTGTTACAGCCCTCCCTCTGTATGCAAGGTAATAACAGTTCACACTATAAATCAATGGTAAATCTCAATACTTGACTGAATACAATGTGTGTATGTAGGGTAATAACAGTCCATCCCACAAATCAATGATAAATGGTATATATGGACAGCGACTAACTTATATTTAATTTCAATACTAATTATCATGCAGAGGCGGGGCATTTAAAATGATTGTCAAACGACTCTTACACCTAATAAAAACTATTTTCAAACTGTTGTTACACCCTATAATTCAGCTATTATATTCTCAAAATAAATGGAAAGAATAACTACTTCAAAGTGTAGAACTTATTGATGATTTTTATCACATAGAGATGTTGTGAATACCTGTAAGGATTTCAGGCTTAAACTCTTTCTGCAACCTTCTACAATTTGCAAGCGTTCTCTTTCTTATTTGTTTTCTCCTACCCATGACCTCTGCCTCCTTCCAATGATGTTCAATATGGAGAACAGAACCTATATGAATCCCATACTGAGTGGCCATTATGCTCCTTAAGGCTCTATGCTCAGCAGTACTTCCCTATAAGCTTAGAATCTTTCCCATTTGCTGCATAATTTTTTCAAGTTCCAGATCCAAAAAACATAATTGCCCTTAGGCTTTTCTTTATGTGAAAATCCCTTTCTCACTTTTCTTTTTTTTTGAATTCCTTTAATTTAACAACATTTTCGTATCCTATTACTAAATACACTGATGAATAGATTTTGATAATGAAGGTTATGCAAATTGTTTAATAACAAAGGATAACACACCAACAGTTCCAAAATCACAAGGAATAAAAAATGACACAGACCAAAAGAGAGATGCACAATTATTACCTGCAATTGCAATAAGTAATAGTCAAATGCACAATCATAACAGGCATTTATATTTGCTTTGTGACACCTAAACAAATGTCTATAATGCATTATAACACATACATGGCCAGTTAATTGTATGCATTCTTGAAGGACATGGTACAATGGTCTCATAACCATGACCCGTCGTTCTCAATCAGATGATACCCCCCCTTTCAAATGAGAAGGAAATCTGTACCTGTATCCAACTCATGATTGTGAAAACAGTGGTTAGTTCATAACTTAAATAAAAAATTGAATTAGTCAACTTGTAGTAATTCGTAATACATATAAAACATTTGATTATTGCAATAACCATTCATCATGCTAGCAGAAAACATTCTAACGATATCATGAATCAGCAATCAAAAAACACAATCATATTCAGGAATGAGCGCAAGTACAACAAACATGAGAACACTCAATGTGTGTCACTGATTTATATCATGCATCTCATCAGCTAACTTAAAATACTTAAAAAAGTGTCTAATTTGTATAAATAACGGGCTATGAACCTGATATGGAATATTATTTATGATGCCCATACTTTCACCATTTTTTATATATATTTATGATATTTATGTCTTTTTATTTAATTAGCCTAAAATAAATTCAACCTCTTTTTTTTTTTCTTTTTTTTTTGGTTGTATCCACAGTCACATACCCCAACCCCTCCACCCAAACTTGAATTGGTAACTTAGAGATCAACAATGATAGGCGAAACACAACTGTTATTTAGAAACTAAGTAAGGAAAGCCATTAAGCAAGGCCTTCAATAAAACTCCTTAGTTATCGGTTTGAGTTTGGGTGTAGTAAGTAGACCGACAAATTTCAGGGGGTTGGATATGTCTATAGAGAAACATATAAAATCATGAATATGTACATATTTCAGTTGAAAAATAGGGATTATGTCCAGATAACACATAACATACATATAAAAAGTTATAAACAAAACAACCATAAACAAACTATAAGATAATATGTACCTCAGTATTAAAAGTTGTAACCCAATTTGTATGGGCACCACTGAAATCTCTATTTCATGTTAAAAAGTAGAACCTCAATACAAATGTTATGTGACTTTTTTTTCTTTTCAAGAAAAGATAAAGTATGAAATAACTTCTAAAATTAAAAGGGAAATAATTTTTTTTTATGATCCTTAGGTTGAAAGGGATATTAATAAAGTATGTTTATAAAAACTCTTATAAAAGTGGAGGAATAATTATACATTCAAATAATAATTAAAAGAAAACCTTTTGGAATGGGTGTGATACTTTGGAAAGCACCACTTGAAAGGTTATATAAAGCATTCATGTGAGACTTGGAAGAGGCACAGAGATCACTCAGGGAAGAGGTAGCTTGGTGGGCTATGAGCTTGGAGGAGGCATGAAATATAAGGAAAATGTTTTGTACAGCTCCATCTGAAATGTACTGAAGGACAAGATATAAAGCCATTACCTTCGCACCTTCATAAATACAACACGAATCAGTGTGCAGAATACATTATGTCTGGTTTGAGTTACAACTTGCGACCATCAACCAAACATGTAAAGTGAGTGGGTGTCCCTTGACATTCATCACCGTCATTCATCACCGTAACAATTCCATTGATGTCACCATTTCAAATATTTAAAATAACTAGAAATGTTTAATCATAAATGATTGTCAATGGATCGTGTCATAAATGATATTGAGGTCATGGCATTTTCTTCACTTGTCTTCCTGAGTATAATTTTTACCTTGGTCTATGCCTTGAGATATCTTTTATCATTTTGAATATATATATAGATGACAACTCTAAGGCTTGTTGGTGTTGATATTTTGGCCTTTACGACAAAGATCAACCAATTGGATAGTTGGAAATATATATATATAATAAATATATGGAGATATATTTATTATAAACGATTTAAATAAATATAATAAATAAGGGATATTTATTATCTATTGTTTATCTATAATGATTTAATTAATCTATGCTTGGGAGGGCCCAAGTTGTCATTATAATAATAATATATAATAATAAATAAAGGAGCTATTTATTATTTATTTGAAGATCAATTTAATACTTGGAGGGCCCAAGTTGTAATTAAGATAATAATAAATATAAAATTATTATGTATTATGGGCTCAAGCCGGCCAACTTGGAGGCCAAGGGTTTTATCTTAATTGCTCATATATAAGAACGACTTGGAGAATGATAGAAGCAAAAAAATAATAATTAGAACTATGTTTGACTTTGAGTTGCATTGGATGCAACAACATAGGCGGTTTTCAGAAGGATAAAGACCTCAAGTCTATTTTTGTGCTTCTCTCCAAGTCTGCAATTTATAGGCGAATTATGAGGCAGATATATGGCAGAGATCTAGGGCGAATTTGTGCCGCCCTAGATGGGCAAATTGTTGCAGCAACTGGGCGAATTTCAGCAGACATTAAAGGGCGAATTTATAGTAGAGTTTGGCGAATTTATGGCAGACTCTAGGCAGCGATTTAGGGCTGCTACATGGCGAATTGCAGCAGACCCTAGGCAGTGCATTGGGGCTGCTTCATGGCGAATAAAAGCAGCCCTAGATTGGGCGAATTTAGGGCAGATCAAGAAGATTGAAGGATCAAATTATAAAGACCCCAAGGACGGATTTCTGAGTTTCAATCCGGGTATTATCTTCCTTCTTCTTGTTTATTTATTCATGCCCTATGCTTAGTTTTGTTAGATCTCTAGATTGAATATATTCCTTGGTGAAAATTTGAAAATACCAACATGGTATCAGAGCTACGGTAGAAGAAAAATCCATTTCAGATTTAGGAATTTTAGTCTAACCAAGGTTGAAAATCTCGGACTCGGCAATAACTCGGCCAGCCCAAAAAATTTGAAAAACTCGGAATCGCCAAAAACTCAGCGGAAAAATCGGCACTTTTATCGAACATTCTGAAAATATATAATTTCTTAAAATATTCTTAAAAACACACACATATACACCAAATTTGTAGAACATATACTGATTTGAGATATCCACCATATATGAATCAAAGTTTTGAGTTAAATACATAGCAATTACCATTAGAACTTAGCAGATTAACATAGAATCATATACCAAAAAACAAGTGCGGCATCTAAATAGAAATAAGTTCAAATTTCAATACATATCAAAGTCAAACTCCATGAAACTACAACTTCTGAATACATAGTAGGTTCAAGTTTTAGTATCAATGAAAACTAGAAGTAGAAATCATAAATTGCGTCTACGACTAAAGCTCAAAAGAGATCGCTGCTGTTGGGTGGGTGGTGCTGAAGTAGTTGCGCCATCCCCAACAGGGGGCTGAATAGGTGCCTCAATAGAAGCCCCCGATGTATCATGACCGAGCTCATGTTCCTCCTCACGTGCTGCCACTTCTGCATCCCAATCATCTTCCTCCATATCAAAGTCAGCTAGCTGATCATCAGTCAAGAAAGGATCCACATGCACATCCACATCAACATCATCACCATCAGGAGGAGCAACCCAATCTGCTCCATATGGATCAATCTCATCAAGGTCAAGTGCTTCATATGAAGCCTGTCCTCGCACCTTCTTTTCATGCAATCGAAGGTTGTACCGCACATAAACCAAGTCATTCAAGCGCTTCTGAGTCAACCTATTGGGCTTCTTTGTATGTATGTTCTCAAACACACTCCAATTTCGCTCACAACCAGAAGCACTACATGGCTGCGATAATATTCGGATGGCAAGCTTTTGAAGATTAGGTGTTGTGGCACCATAATCTTCCCACCACAGATCTGCAAGGATTAAAAACAAGTTAAACCGTTTATAATGTGGTGAAGATTCTAATAAACGTAATGAGCGAAATAAATGGTATAATAAAAGTAAACACATGTTCTTGTTTACCTGGCTGCAGAGTGTATCTCCTACGTTTGCAATCAGGTGAAGAAAACAATGGCCCTTCTTCCCTCTTGTAGCTCTGTAACTCATCAAGTACAAGGTCTCGTTGGTCCAAATCAGGAACCAATCTCCGAATACATGTGTCTATGCCAACTTGAACCTCTGCATCTGCTTTGAAAGTGTTGGAGAAGTAATACTTGGGGTTCAAGTAGTAGGCAGCAGCATGAATATGTTGGTGGAGTTGTCGGTTCCACCTACGATCAATTATGTTCCATATGGGTCTATATTTGGTCTCATTTGACCTATACAAGTGTTGAATGGCCTCTTTGGCCCTATCCATGGCCTCATATAGATACCCCATGGGGCTTTTATCCCCATCCACTATTCGAAGAACCTTCACCAACGGTTCTGACACCTGGACATAAAAAATTTAACCAAAATCAGCGAATTGCATTATTTGAAAATTAAATAACGAAATTATAAATCATCAATCAAGGTTCAAAAACTTACCTTGATGATCTCCTCTATTAGCTTGCTAAATGTAAGATCAAACACAGCCTTCGCAACCTTCTCTGCTTCAAGCTTCTTGGCATAAGGACTCTCCAACCATTCCACACTCACAAACATCCGCCTTAGGTCGGGCAATGCATCTAATACACTTTGCAAGTTGAGAAAATTAGTAGCAAAGTGTGTGACCCCTGATCGCACAAGATCCTTATCAGCAGTGTATTTTCTCATAAGACTTAGAACCCATGTGTGATTGTAGATGTACTTTGTGATATTTCTTCCATCTTCGACCACCTTCACCACCCAACTCAGTTTCCCTAGGTCCTCAAGGAGCAAGTCAAGACAATGGGCAGCACAAGGGCTCCAAAATAATGTGGGATGGCTATCCATCAGAAGTCTATCGGCTGCCACATATGCAGTTGCATTATCAGTCACAATCTGGATGACATTACTCACTCCCACTTCCACCACCACCTCATCCAACATGTTGCACAAAGTCTCTGCATTTTTCACTTGATCAGAGGCATCAACTGATTTTAGAAATACTAACTGCCCTCTTGAAGCAACAAGAAAGTTGATGAGCGTCCTATTCCTACCATCTGTCCACCCATCTGATATAATAGTGCAACCTCTCTGTTCCCAAATTCTTCTTTGCTCTTCCACAAGTTGATGAATGCTTCGGACCTCATTCTGTAACAACGGTCCACTCACCTCATAACGAGATGGGGGCTTGAACCCTTTACCAGACACGGAGATCGCAGCGACCACTTGATCCCAATATGGACTACATAAAGCATTGAAGGGAAGATCGTTGTAGAATCAAAATCTTGCAACTGTCACCCTTGTCTTTTCATGCATTTCTTTGTTCCATGTAGTGCCTTGCAATTCGGGCTGAGCACCAGGAGTGTTACGTGGAACCCAAAAGTCTGATATAAACCCGCCCACATTTCCTGATCCTCGTACTTGTGGCCCAATGGAAGAAGAAGCCTCTGCACCTGTTTGTGACCATGTAGAACTAAAACTCCCCAGTGGGGCTGCCATGGCCTCTGCTGTCCTCTTTTTAGTTACCTTACTTTGTGTATATGCTTCAAGGCTTGCCAAAGCCTCCCTCGTAACCTCTTCCAGACACACATCACATGGTGTAATATCATTTCCAGGAATCTTTGCAAGATGATATTTCAGTCGGCTTATGCCCTCACCCATATGCTTAAGGCAATGGATACATTGTACATCTCCTCGATTTGGACCTGGTATCCCATGTTTCCATAAATCATCCCTCTTTCTGCCACCACCCATTTTCTACACTGGAAGTCTATAAGTACAAGGATAAAGAATCAGATGTTAGATCAAAATGAATTATGAATTAACTAAAGTCTGCAAGTTTAAATTGACAAAGACTGTGTTATGTTAAAAATTGACTGATAATTTTATCTACTTAACATCCACAAGAGCAAATTTGAATGGTGCAAACTCCAAAGATTTTGTATTGAGAGAAAATAAAATATAGAGCTCAACCAGTAAACTGTAAAACTTTTTATACAGAAGTATATATTTTCTGTATATATTTATAAGATTTTAATTTCACTAAATAAAAATTTTTTACTGGTTGAAATTAAAAAACTAATATATATATTCATAGTATATAATATATATTATATTATTTCACTGTATATAACATACATATGTTATTTCACTGTATATAACATATATTACACTGTATATAACAAATATATGTTATTTCATTGTATATAACATATATTTCACTGTATATAACATATATTATATTACGTATATTTTCAGTATATAATATATATTATATTATTTCACTGTATATAACATATATTATATTATATTATATAATAAATTAATTTTTAATAAGTACCTTTAAACAACTATGCTGTGCGTTCAATTTGGTGTTGCGGCCAAGTCAAAGAAATGAGGTCGCCTGTGTTGCTGCGGCTGTGTTGCTACGTCGCCTCTGTGTTGCTACGTTGCCTGTGTTGCTAGGTCGCGGGAAGAAATGCGTCACGGGAGGTCGCGGGAAGAAATGCGTCGCGGGAAGACAAAACGCGAGAGGACGCGGGATGAAGACAAATCGCGGCCGAAAAACCTAATTTTTTTCCCTTTCAAATCCGTTGACAAAGTCGTCGGTTTTTAACCTAGTTTATCACGCGATTTTCCTACGATTTTTTGGTTTTAACCCGCCGCGATATATTCATGATCTCGGTGGCGGTTTTTTGGGCGTTTTTAACTTTTTCGGATTTGCCTTGCTATATATCGCGATATCTGCGATATATAGCAGATATTTTCAACTATGTGTCTAACTATTTCAAAAACTAAGGCAACCGAGGGTTTGGCTTAAATTGGTTGTAAATATGAAAGTAGGGCTAAATCTTGCATTAAGGTTGAATACCTTGGAAGAAATCTAGATTAAGAGGGAGTTTGATCATGGGCTCACTTTCCTATCTCTCTTACATGTGTAAGATCATCATGGCTTATTGGATCATTAGCTAGTTCATTAGCATCATATGATTGATTCATTAAACATTTGCATTTAGCATATTGACTGGGTCATCGACATTTGCATTGATTAGCACTTGCATATGCTATATTTACGTATTCGCTGGTTCATAACACTTGGCTTATGATAGAATATCCTTCCTCACTATTATGACTGAGTCTATAATTATGACATACATAACTCCTTAACTTCTTATGAATGTGAAGGAAGTACTTTTGTACACTGACAACATTGGCTTGTGTTGGTCTTTACATTGGCATTGGACAAATGATATAATCTGGTATGTATTACAGATTTTGTCTTAGTTACAACTGTGGTAACATAAAGAGCTATCTATTTGGATTAATTTAAGTATGCCTTTCTTACTGATTTATGCTTGTTCTATGAGAGAACTACTGCACATTGTATACTTTAGCATGTATGTAAGCGACATACCTGATTTACCTATTGCATACCTTAGCATGTATGGATGAAGCATACTTTATTGGATTATTGTGTATGAATGGATCATACTTCATATGACTGAGATTATATGGTTCTATGCGTGAACACTTTATTTGATCATAGTTGTTACTCTTATGCTTGTTCATGAGATAAGATTTGTTTATATGATCAAAATTGTAAGATAAGATTGTGTTTATGAGATTACATCTATGCATATGGCTAACTTGTTTCTTATGAATATCATGGATTTGATATCTTGTGGATCAGGGGTCCATTACTGAGTAATTGGTGAGACATCATGGATTTGATGTCAAAAGTCCATTACTCCGAGCAATTGGTGAGACATCATGGATTTGATGTCAAAAGACCATTGCTCCGAGCACTTGGTGAATATCATGGATTTGATATTCATTAGACCAATGCTCGAAGATATCATATCTTGTGGATCAGGGATCCGCATTCACATGAATCAGGGATCCATTGCTAAGTAATTGGTGAGACATCATGGATTTGATGTCAAAAGACCATTACTCCGAGCAATTGGTGAGACATCATGGATTTGATGTCAAAAGACCATTGCTTCGAGCATTTGGTGAATATCATGGACTTGATATTCGTTAGACCAATGCTCTGGATATCATGGAGTTGATATCCTTTGAGTCTTGGAGACTCATGGATCAGGGATCCACAATTGAGTATTTGGTAACATCATGGACTTGATGATACCATAAATATCACAGAGTTGATATTCTAAACTATTGAGTCAAGGTGACTCGTGGACTTAGTTATCCACAAAATTGGATGGTATGCATCATGGACTTGATGGTACCATGAATATCATAGAGTTGATATTCTAAACTCTTGAGTCATGGGACTCGTGGATCTGAGAAATCCACATCTGGATAGTAAAACATCATGGACTTGATGTTGTTACTTTGGTGACTTAATGTTATCTTGAATATCATGGGCTTGATATTCTTGTGGGCCTGATCAACCTACAACATGATAGATAACATTATGAAGTCAAATGTTGATATACATATGTGACTTATGGTTGGTAGATAGGGATCTACAGTCATAGATGTGAAATCTATGATATCATTGGATAAGGAATCCAACATGACTATGATGAATGGTTGATGAAGAACATATGTGTTCTTATCATATCTTGTAGATAGATATATTTGACTTCTCTATCAAGGGTGATAGAGGGAGATCATTGAGTTGATCTTTTCCTTAAGTCCAAGAGGGAGTGTTGATATTTTGGCCTTTACGGCAAAGATCAACCAATTGGATAATTGGAAATATATATATAATAAATATATGGAGATATATTTATTATAAACGATTTAAATAATGATAATAAATAAGGGATATTTATTATCTATTGTTTATCTATAATGATTTAATTAATCTATGCTTGGGAGGGTCCAAGTTGTCATTATAATAATAATATATAATAATAAATAAAGGAGTTATTTATTATTTATTTGAAGATCGATTTAATACTTGGAGGGCCCAAGTTGTAATTAAGATAATAATAAATATAAGATTATTATTTATTATGGGCCCAAGTCGGCCAACTTGGAGGCCAAGGGTTTTATCTTAATTGCTCATATATAAGAGTGACTTGGAGAATGATAGAAGCAAAATAATAATAATCAGAACTACGTCTGACTTTGAGTTGCATTGGATGCAACAACGTAGGCGGTTTTTAGAAGGATGAAGACTTCAAGTCTATCTTTGTGCTTCTCTCCAAGTTTGCGATTTATAGGCGAATTATGAGGCAGATATGTGGTAGAGATCTAGGGCGAATTTATGTAGCCTTAGATGGGCGAATTGTTGCAGCGGCTGGGTGAATTTCAGTAGACATTAAAGGGCGAATTTGCAGCAGAGTTTGGCGAATTTATGGCAGACCCTAGGCAGCGATTTAGGGCTGCTACATGGCGAATTGCAGCAGACCCTAGGCAGCGAATTTGGGCTGCTTCATGGTGAATAAAAGCAGCTCTAGATTGGGCGAATTTAGGGCAAATCAAGAAGATTGAAGGATCAGATTATAAAGACCCCAAGGACGGATTTTTGAGTTTCAATCCGGGTATTATCTTCCTTCTTGTTTATTTATTCATACCCTATGCTTAGTTTTGTTAGATCTCTAGATTGAATATATTCCTTGGTGAAAATCTGAAAATACCAACAGTTGGCTTAATCAAAATTAGTCAACTTAATAATGCTTCAATGACTTAAAGAGTTAAAACAATCAATTGATGGAATTGTTTAAATGGATACTTGAAGCATTTCTTTTGCAAAAATGTGTGAAAGTGAAGGTAAAACATAAAAGTGAAAGATTGTAATAAAACAAATGATGGATGAACATGTTGAATTCATGATTATATCTATAGAAATTATGATTATGGTTCATGCGAAACATAAAATTTTGCTAAAAAAATAATAAAATAAAAATTATTTACGTAAATATTGAATTGCTAAAGACACAAATATGATGCAACAAATAAATATTTTAAACAAATATAAAAAAACCAATATATATATATATATATATATATAAATAAATAATTTCAATTTCTTTTTCTGATAAGAGTAGAGGGGGTTTTGAAAGGATCCTTGCCCAAGAAAGCAAACTTCATAATGAACATCATCTTGTGCATGACAAAGAAAGCCAAACGCAAACCCATTTAAGCCCCTGAACACCAATAGTATCTGCAAACCAAAAATAGTAGATCCAAAGCCAAAAAACCATCAAGATAGTCGAGAAACACACCATCCACTAATGCCACCAACCACCTTAGAGCCTAAGTCCTCACCTTTTAGTTACTACACCAACCTCCCCCAACGACCATTACTTGCAAAGGCACCACCTCCTTGTCACCCTCAAGATTATAGTGAGCTTCAAACTTAACACCACGAATATTTTTAAGCTTGTCAGAATCCTATTCAGCATATACCTTAACCAAAGATGATAATGTGTAAGATTAGTCACTTGTAAAGTTCCTTGATGATGATATACCAATAGGTATTTGATCACTAGTTGTAGATCTTGGTGGCAAGAGCTAAGCTTTGCTATATCACCAATAAGTTATTAACTACCTAAAGCTCTTCTTTCAAAGCACTGAATTCTGAGTAAAGTGCCGTAGAAATACATGGAGCTAATGCACCAATGGCATCCCCTACATCTTCAACACTAAGGCTGTTATGAAACTCTTTCCCCAATATGGAAAAGAAAGTTATTTTGGTAATAATCCTTAGAAAATTTAAGGGTATAAAAGTTATTTGACCCTTATTTAAAAAGGCGATAGAAAAATAAAGGTTATTATGAGGGTTCAGTTAAAAGAGGGATTAATAATGAATATTTATTATTTTTGAAAGATCCTTTTAAGAGGGAGGATTAATTTTATTTTTAATACCAAATTATCCTTATGGTTATCCATATGATGCCCGTTGCTATTTTATTATGTCAATATTAAATGATTATCTATCATGACATTTGAGTTTGATAAACCTGTTTATTACATGCAGACTATGTGGCATTCTGAACATATTTTCCTATCAAGGCTGCAAAAATATATATAATGACTTTTCTATGTTTTTTATATGGACAAACCAAAAAAAAGTCTGTGTTTACCCCTGCCCCACCCCTACTCCCACTCCCATTCCTGCTCCACCTTACCCCACCCCTGTTTTTGTTTTTGCTGTACTGGACCTAAACCTGAACTGGTATCTTAGAACAGATGGGTAGTTAGAGATAAAACCAAACGTATAATGCCCCCTTTTCGTGATTGTCCTAGACTATAGAATTATTGCAGGTTATACATATTTTCAAACTACTGTTTTGATTCAGGCAGATCTGACTTTAATACTGCTTCCTTCTTGGGATGCTGATCGCTACTTTAGATAAGTGCTTCTGCTCCTTGGTTTGATCTTCCTTGATTAATGCGTTGAGGTATGGGAGAGTGATGATTGATATGCCCTCTTCAATGCTTAGAATGAATTATCATTTATACTTTGTTGGTGGAAGGGTCACCACCTTTCATAAGAATTGAGTCACTGCTTTTCATTGTTGCCTTTGAGAATAATATATTATTCCCCAAATCTCCCCTTTCCGATCCCCTCTTCAAATGAAACCTTCTCCCCTTTATATCTTCCAATGCGAGGGACGTCCTCATAATGGTCACAACCTTTCACAATTACCACCCGTCATCATTGCTGGCTCTTTAAAAGAGTTACTCTCTTATCTTCTTCCCTTAATGCTTCCCTAATTCCTTTGCTCTATTCTTTCTTCCTTCATACCAAATGAACTCTCTCCCTTTTATATCTCATGTTTGAGGGAGTCACAACTCTTAATGGCATGCCTCTTTGACCTTTTGTTAAACCTAATTAACCTGTAATTATATTATATTATATTTTTTTTAATATTTTAATTTTATTATAATTAATAATTAAATCCAATTCCAAAAGGGGGACATTTATAATCCACCCTACTCAAGATTGCTTGTCCTAAGCAATTTCGATTTTGATTATAAATTAATCATAAACACACATGGAGTAGAAACACATTAGGTATGAACCAAACAAAAATCATACACATTAGAACACGAGGTATACACATGAATATATGCAAACATGGAGCATACACATAAAAACACAAAGGATACACTTGAGTACATGCAAACACAAAGCATACACATAAAAGCACTCAGTATACACATAAATATATACAGACAAAGCATACACATAAAAACACAAATATACACATGAATATATGCAAACACAGAGTATACACGCAAATACACGCATTGTTAGATCTCTTCCTTTTTTTGAGCCAGAAAGTGAGTGTAACCCCAATCTTGTTCCTCATAACCCATTTCAAGCTAGAAAGTAGATCGAACCCCAATCTCATTGCTTATAATCCATTTTGAGCCAGAAAGTGGACCTAACCCCATCTTTTGGCTCATAATCCATTTCGAACCAAAAAGTGGGCCTAACCCCATCTTGTGCTTATAATTAATTTCAAGCTTTGTTACTAGGTGTGTGCACCCTCCCCATGTATTTGGATGCTGGTGTGTTTTGGTTAGGACCTTGGTGCTGATGCGTTTGGATGCTCACAGGGAGCGCTATGAGCATCCAAGTGCACCCAAGCACATCCAAATGCACCTGGTCGCCCAATGCACAAAATTTTAATAAAAACTTTTAAAAAGTGACTTTCACTTAACACGTGCTTTGAAAGTGACTTTTTTATTATTTTTTATCCACAAAACCCTAAAAAAACCCTAGATGAGGCCATTCATTATTAAAACGTATTATTTTGTTAGCTATTTTGCTCTCTTCTCATTTGGTCTCCATTTTGGCATTTTGAAGGGTAGGTGATTATTTTCGAAGAGGATTGTTTGTGGAGTGCCGGATAGCTTTCACAAAGGTGATCTAAGCATCTAAGGTAAGCATTTGACCCTATTCTTATGTCTTTTAATGATTTTTTAAAGATTTTGATGATTTTTTTCAAGTTTGGGATATTTTTTGAAGTTTTTTTTCCTTTTTTTTAAGAAATAAAGAAGCAAGTTTAGCTCTCTTCTAATGTTTTTTAATCATTTTTTGCACTTGTATGCTTGTTTTTCGTAGTTTTTTAAAATTTATTTAATTTCTTATAATAGCAAGAAATCAAATTGTAAGAATTGCCAGTAGTGAAAGTTCAGTGGGTGTGGAAGGAACTGATAAATTCAAAATTGATATAGCATCTCCTTTATGGAGACATACCACATAATTTCACAGGTTCCAAGAGGTGGGTCATATATTTGGAAGTGTAATTATTGTAATAGTAAACCAAAAAATAGCTCATATTCTTGAGTGAAACTTCACTTTATGGGCCCTGCTGGTAAAGCGATGGGAATGTTTCAAGGCCCAAATAAGAAGGGGTTGTCTCTTGCACAAATAGTAGGATTTGTAAAAGAACAAGAAGAGGCTAATAGATTGGTTCTAAGATCAAAACAAATTGCTTATATCGGTGGAGCCAGAAAAAAAATGCATTTTACCCATTGAATCAATTGCAGCCTCCAAACATCCATTCTTGCCTATACCGAAAATGGAAGATGAAGATGAAGTACAAATTACCACCTGCAAAAGAGGTCCATTGGACAAGGCATTTAAAATGGAGGCAATAGACATTGTCGATAAAAAAATTGCACATTGCCTCTATGCCTCTATGATCTTCCTTTCAACTTGGTGAGATCATCATATTGGCGAGAAATGATGTTGGCAATCAATAGTGCACCGGTTAGTTACACAAGTCCTAGGTTTGAAAAGGTGCGTACCACCTTGTTGCGAAGAGAGAGGAATGCTATAGGGACCTCCCTTCAACCAATTAGAGATTCTTGGATTGAATTAGGTGTTTCTATTGTTTCCAATGGATGGAAAGATACTAGAAATCGTCTATTGATTAATGTTATTGCAGTGTCCCCAAAGGGGCAATGTTTTTGAGGGCAATTGATTGTGAGCGGGAAGTGAAAGATGCACAGTTCATTTCCAACATTCTAATTGACTCCATAGAGTGGTGGGTAGTGAGAATGTGGTCCAAGTAATCACGGACAATGCAAAACATTGTAAGGGTGCAGGTGCTTTGATTGAGGGCGAATATGAGCACATTTTTTGGAAACCATGCACCGTACACTCCCTCAACTTAGTGATGCATCAAAATGGTACTCAAATAAAGTGGGTGAAGCAAATATATGTAGAGGGCGAAGAGATCCAGAGGTTTGTGATGAACCACCAAATGTCACAATCGATATTCAAATCTTTCTCGAGATTGGAGTTGTTGAAGGTAAATACTAAATTTAATTTTATTTATGTCATGTTCATTTATCAAGTTGTTTATAAATTTGCTTAATATTTATTATTTTTTTAATGTGTTATTTACATGTTGATATTGTTATTAACTTGCTTAGGTTGTTGAGACCCGATTTGCATATCATACTATTGTTATGAGACAACTTATCAAGGTGAAAGAGGCATTGGGTCAAATGGTTATTTGCAACCAATGGGGTGTATGGAAGACTTATTCAGAGAGGGCCCAAAAGGTCTAGTCATTGGTCTTGGATGACAATTGGTGGGCTTGCGTGGAATATGTATTGGAATTCACCAAGCCTATCATGACTAGGCTTCGATTTGCTAATACCGATGCACCTTGTTTGGGGTTGTCTATGATGGCATGGACACAATGGTAGAGAAAGTAAAATTGGCAATACAAAAACATGAGAATGACCCCATAGAATGTGAAACCTTATGCAATAAGGTGGAATCAGTCATTCATCATCGTTTGGAAAAGGTGACCAACCCGTTGCACCTCCTTGCATATGCTCTATCTCCAAGGTACTATAACAAGAAAGCACTTTCTATGCCAGGGAGATTAACACCATATAGAGATGAAGAAGTTTGCCAATAGGTACAAGCGGGCATTTTCTAGGCTCTTTCAAGATGAAGAAGTTTGCCAATGGGTACAAGCGGGCATTTTCTAGACTCTTCCAAGATGAAGAAGTGGAGAAAGAAGTTAGGCAAGAATTTGGCATGTTTGCCTCAGGAAGAAGTCATACCCCAACAACTATTAATGATCAATACAATATGGAAGCTATCACATGGTGATACGTCCATGGTAAAAAATTTGGGTACCTCCAATCTCTTGCAATCAAGATCCTCTCAAAAGTAAGTTTTTTTTTTAAACCCCTCGTATTCTAAAATTTAGTACTTAACATTCTTTAATTTACTTTGCATTTTTATTTTTAATTTTGCAAATATCTAGGTTTCAAGTTCTTCTGCTGCAGAACGGAATTGGAGGACATACTCCTTTATCCGCTCAGTGAAGTGTAACCGGTTGGGTTGAAAAAAAGGTAAAGACTTGGGTTATATTCATTCCAACTTGCATCTTCTGTCACACAAGGAGGAACACTACAAGGAGGGGGCATCGAAGCTTTGGGATGAAGCCCTTGAATGTGCAAACTTGGATGCAACCATTGAGGACCTTACTAGACTCACTACAACTTATGATAATGATGATTACATCCCTACACATGATGCATATAATGCAAGTGGAACTGCTTTGGGTTCAAATGATCCTGAACTTGCAGCAGATCTAATAGATGATGATTTTTTTGATAATCCTTATGATGATTGATGAATCATGAACTAAATTTTGTAACTGTAATGATTTTCTAATTTTCGTTGGAATCGTGAACATAAAAATATATGATATGGCTTATTTGAATATTTGTGAACTATCAATTGGCATTTAATTTTTATCTTTGGCATTTGGCATTGATCAATGATGAAGTATCATACTATCAAATGATTTAATTTTGTATATTTCTTGTATATATAATATTAAAAATTATTAATATATATATATATATATTTAAATAAATATGTTTATATATATATATAAACATATCCAAACGCATCTAAAACCACCAATTTTTTTTCACGTATCCATGTACTGGGTTCTCGTACCCGCACTTGCTTTTGGATTCGAACCGACGACTTAGATTTCAAGCCAAAAATTGGTCCTAACCCTATTCTTATCACAATCCATGTTGAGCCAGAAAGTGGGCCTAACTCCATCATTCTGCTCATAATCCATTTTGAGCCAAAAAGTGAGCCTAATCCCAACCTTCTGCTCATACTCTATTTTGAGCCAGAAAGTGCTCCTAACCCCATCTTTCTGCTTATAATCCATTTAGAGCCAGAAAGTGGGCCTAACCCCATCCTTCTACTCATAAGCTATTTAGAGCGAGAAAGTGGGCCTAACCCCATCTTGCTACTCATTAGCCATTTAGAGCCAAAAAGTGGGCCTAAACCTGCCTTTCTGCTCATAATTGTGTCATAAATTTGTTCCAATATGCTTCAAACATACTCAATGTGTCCCATAGATCTGCTTCAATATGCTTAAAAACATTTGAAATGCTCTTCATATTTCTCTACTCTAGGATTGCTCTAGATCTGCTCTAATATGCTTTGAGGGTCTCCTTATAAATTCCCTTAAGATTATCTCATAACCCTCTTTGTTTGAGACTCTTTCATAATGTCAAAATACTGAGTGTCAATCAACCATGATCTTTGAGTAATGATTTGCACTATGATTCTTGTCATTTCTTGCCACTCATTCTTGATCACTATCTCCAGGCACATTGCATAGTGCTGTTCTCACAGGCTGGCAGAATCACTGTTTTGATACCAATCGTAATGTTCCCTTATTGGGATCACCCTAGAATATAGAATAATTGCAGGTTATATATATTTGCAGATTGTTGATGCAATTTAGGCAGATCTGACTATAATACTGCATCCTTCTTGGGATGTTGATCACTGCTCTTCTGGATAAGTGCTTCTACTCCTTTGTTTTATCTTCCTTGATTGATGCCTTGAGGCATGGGTGAGTGATGATTGATCTCCCCTTTTGGATCCCCTCAAATGAAACCTTCTCCCCTTTATATCCTTTAATTTGAGGGAGAGTCACACCTCTTCATAATGGTCACAACCTTTCACAATTACCACCCTTAAAAGGGGTCACAACCCTTCATCATTGTTGCTCCTTTGAAAGAGTTACTTCCTTATCTTCTTCCCATTCCTTTCTTCTTTCCTTAATGCTTCCTTAATTCCTTTTCTTTCCATTCTTTCTTCCTTTATACCAAATGAATTCCTCCCTTTTATATCAAATGTTTGAGGGAGTCACAACTCTTCATGGCATGCCCCTTGACATTTCGTTAGATTTAATCTGTGTTACTCGGGGAAGCATCCTTAACCTAAAAACTCTCGTCCTCGTATTGGGGACATTTCTAGGATGGGGGGACGGCTAGGGGACGATCCCACCCTGTCCCCTTTTTTCAAAATTCTACAAGGGACGTCAAGAATTTTTTTGTGGGTGGCCAAGGATGCCTCGGGGACGCCTTGGAAGTACTTGGGATGGATTGGCAACATCTGCACTTAAAAACACTTTTTTCTTTTATAAAACTCTTTCTTTTTTAATTTTAAATTGGGCCCCTCCTAAGTTCGCCCTAACATGCTTTTTACTGTTTGGTAGTTAATTCCTAGTATTTGGGGTCCTCTGATTAGTAGTTGGCAACAATACATTAAGAATTGTGAAATTAAGAATCTTGTTACAGTCATGCTACACCTTAGAATCATATAGTAGACTGTTTGCAAGGTGTTGGAAAAGTTTGAAATGTGCGTTACAGACCTAGAACACGCATCTTCATATCATTTTGTGGCAATACATCAGTGTTGGGTTGGTTTTGGGGTCCTTTGTGGAAGATTTGGTGAATATTGGAGGTTGCATCAAGGTGCCATCTTTCTCTAACAGACCTATATCGTGAATGAAACTGTATAGCAGACCTGTTCGTATTAATATTAGTCCACTTACAATGAGCTGGAGGTGTAGTTTCAAAATTAAATGATAGTAGTGTGTTTCAATATGGAAGGTGGGTTATTGTTCTTGTTGCTATTGACAGTGAATTCCTAATTATGTTCTTGGGTGTATTTCAATTTTGTGTGTTATTATTTTTAATATTACGTGTATATTGAAAATGAATTCCGAATTATGAATGCATATTGAGTATTGAGTTTGACTATTGAAATGTTGTATGTTAAGGTAATATGATGTTTAAATGGCATGCTTTATCCATGTTTTCATATGAATGTAATGAATATATGCGAATTTTCGTATATATTTTAAATTTTCCCTATATTTATATAGCCATCACCAAACTTGGCAAAAAAATTTGCCATCCCAGAAACTCATTGTCCTGTCCCCTGCTGTCCCCGTCCGAGAAACTTGGGGTAACACTAGATTTAATTAACTAATTTTTATTTTGCTCGGTAAAAAGTTTATTTTATTTATTTAGTTTAAAAGTAATCCGGGAAAAGCTTGGCCCGGTCCTAGGGTAGTAACAACAGGTGGAACTACCATCCCAAAAAGCATTAAAAAGCAGAAACCATAACAACTCTCAATAAAATCAGCATAACAATTAAGAGTAGATAGAGGATTACTCCTGAATTTTGTCCCTGCCCCTATTCTTCGTATAAGACCGGAGGGTCATGTGAAATTGTACGTCTTTCAATTTCCTCTCCTTTTTCCTTTTTATAGTTTGCCATCCATCCTCAACTCTTGCTGCCACAACATCTCACTCATACGCATTGTTATTTGAGGGCTTCTCTTGATCTTTCATGTCTAAAACCTCCATGTGAAGCTGGCCTGCAGGATTCCCGTCTTGATCGTTAGGGCCCATATGCCTGCGTTTTTCTTTGCCCTCTGGAGTAGCAGCCCCTTTATTTGGCTGCACACCATCATCAGCTCCAGCCAACATAGAAGTTTTGCCATTCACTACTGGTTGCTCATCCTGCGCTGTTACCCCTGTAGATTTTGGTGTTTTCTCCCCCACAACTTGGGAGAAACTCTTTTTTTCCTCCCCTTTCATTTCAACCATATAGTACTGGTTAGCCACACCCTTCCACCAAGAAGCCTCCTGTGTTTGCACCTTGTCGCGCTTTGCAGCCAAATACCCAATTTGAAAGCATCTTCTGCTCCGGAAAGGAACCCCTTCGTAATCCAAGATCTGCACCCAGGATCCTTTGGATGTTTTGATCATGATTTCCGTAGGCAACCCTCCAGAGATATCCATTTCCACTAAAATGCAAGCAAAGGTGGAACGAAGGAGGTTTGAGGAGCCCTCGTCCACTGCTAGATTACAACCAAACGAGTTCCCAATCACCTCAAGGCAAGCATCAAACCATAAATGAAGGGGAAGGCTAGGCAACCTTACCCACAGAGGGAGTTTATCAAAAACTTCAGAATCTGGACAAAAAATCTGAATGCCAGGGTTTCAACATCAATCCTCCAAGCACCACACATGCTCACACAGAATCTTGTTTCTATCTTGAAGCTTTTCAAAAACCACAATGAAAAACCCTTTTGCAGTAGGGTAAATCTGAACACAGCCCTTAATCACGAGCTCCCAGTTGTTTGAAATCCAAGTATGCAGCTCTTGTAAGCGTGGCCAAAGGCCCCAAAATCGCCCAATTAACCCCAGCTTGGAAAAAACCTTCAAATTGTGCATGACTTCTTCTTCGGCCTCAATATCCAAGTCCATTGAAACTCCCTTTGTGGATGGGGGCACAAGACTCCCCTCTAAACTTCCAGATGGCAGTAGAAACCCTTGCCGTTTGCAAGTATATTGTGGGGGCCAGTGGTTGAGGCCCCCCAACACCCGCCGTCAAAACCCCATCCCATGTGACCTCATTCTCACAACGACCTCCACCATGGTGTGTACCAGCGACATCAGTGTTCCTATGATGCGTCTTCAACCTTGTCACCACCGTAGCAGCATCCCAGGAACCAAATGCTAAGGGGTCCCAAATGCCTTGCAAACATTTCTTGGACTACACCATCCCATTCTGCAGGAATTTCGAAGTGGAGGAAGGGCATGATGAATCCCCTTTCTCAAACAAAACTTCTTGTCTCTGTATTCACTGCAAAAGGGATTCATTGTCCTTCGTCAATCCATAATGCTTGCCCTGTTCCATGGCGGAAGCAGGTGGCCTAGCCGAGAAGCGAAGGAAAGCTTGACCCTGTTCCTGGGTAGGGCCAGCGAAACCCTAGGACCCGAGCCAGCAGACCTCAAGTCAACCGGAAGAGCCATCTTCACCATAATTAAAATTCATTAATTAACTAATTATTATATTATATTATTTTTTTATATTTTAATTTATTATTATTAAATCCTATTTCAAAAAGTGGACACTACAAAATGTCAACAAGGTACTAAGAAACTATGTACAGGTCAGCTAAAACTGTGGAAAAATGATCTCCTTGGTAGCAAGTAGACGTAATATCATATCAGACACACTGAAACGTTGCATTTAGTTCACTTATATAGCTATGAGCCTCATTGGCTGTGTTTTTTTTAAAATAATTATATCTTCCACAAATATTTTTATTGTTTTACTTCTTTAAGAATAAAGAGATTTTTTTTTTGGTAAGCATATGGAATTCAGAATTCTATTTACACACCTCAATACTGATTATTGAAACCTGTGGTTTCTTCTCAAGGGGTTTGAATTGTCTTCAAAACATAGAAAAGAGAAGAAAAGAAGAAAAATTACACCGATGAGTAAGATTGAATTTGTGTTCATTGGACCCCCTGAAAACTATCATATTGTAACAGTATGATCTGTTGGTTATAATTGCTTGAGACATATCCAATCAGAGTTTATTCTAATAAAAGTCACATTGAAATAGAATTTACAAGGTAAACTGTTGAGTTTGGTCTGTAATAAACATTTATTCATTTGAAACCTGCAGTGGTAAGGGCTTGCTGTAATATGGTGGTTGCCTACAGCTCTGATGACCAAATCCTAATAAGAATTTCTTCCATAGCACTCTTGCAGGGCTGTAATATTTCCTTGCTTAAGCTTTTGTTGTAATTGGATTTTCATCTTGAATTATTCCATTCTGGTTTGGCAGCTTCATTACAACAAAAGAGAATGGGACTTGTTTTGTAGGGAAACACCTTAGAATTGGCTAAGTGAGAGAAATCGAAAAAACCATTTCTGTCCTGTTTCTGGTTTGGTTTCTGTGGCAGGCTGTCATGGTCATCCTTTATAAGAAATTTATAAGAAATCTAAGAAAAATAAGTAGCATATTCCTGTTGATCATATTTTGTAATTTGGCATGCTGTGCATTTTGCCCTGCCATTTTGAATAATGAAATAATCCTACATATGCAGGTGGATATTCCATATTGTTTGTAGCTACTGTCAATAAAATGTCTTGGCCTGCTGTTCCAAATCATGAAAAAATACTGTATGTGCCTATGATAGCCATGATTTGTGGTTTTGCATAATGAAACAAATGCAGTTAACAACATCAAAATTATTGATAATTCCAATTTTTAGTAGGAACATGGGATTAGGGAAGTTTATTTTGAAGTTTTCAGATCTTTTAATTCATAATGGATTCAGTAAACAATGATTCACATTTATTATGAATCATAATGAAATAATTTAAGTGACCTAATATAATTGACAAAATTATAAAGTTTAATGGGTTATTCATTTGGGCTGCCATATGCGATGTATGTTCCCCATCCCTGTTTCTCTGTGTTGCTCCATTTTGGTTAACCAATATAGAAATACCGCAATGCAACCATGTTTCCTTGTGTGTTTTTGGTTTATACATCTGCTTCTTTTTAGATTTTTGTATGCTCTTTGAATCGATGTAAGAGGCTCCTTGAACATTGTGTAGTTACATCTTTGTTCAGATTGTTCTTTGAGTATCAGGTTTTGAATATATACAGGTGTTCTTGTGTCTGCCTTGAGGATTCTCACCAAGGGTGCCTTACCACAAGATGTTGAAGGCTTGAGAATAAGTGCAATTTTATACTTCGTTGTCAGTAGTGTGCTTATGGCAGTTTGCCTGGTATGCTATAACATGGCAAACCGGCTACCAGTTATTAGGTACTATAATGACTTGAAAGAAAGGGCAGTGCAGACAATTGCCAATAATTCAGCAGATACAGAAGACATGTCTTTCCCAGCCACATCAAATAATCTCTTTGGTGGTCCTAAAGAGGGAGGTGGACCAAATTTTTGGCACATATTAAGGCAAACGAAATGGCTAGGAATTGGGATTCTCTTGATTTATGCTGTAACACTATCAATCTTTCCAGGTTACATAACTGAAGATGTGCATTCACATCTTCTAAAAGATTGGTATCCTATCTTATTGATTACTTGCTACAATATTTTTGATCTGGTAGGAAAATCTCTAACTGCATATTTTATGCTTGAAAGTGCTGCAATTGCCATTGGTGGGTCTGTTGCAAGGCTACTATTCTATCCTTTGTTTTATGCGTGTCTTCACGGACCACATTTCTTCCGAACAGAGATTCCAGTTGCACTTCTGACATGTTTACTAGGCTTGACAAATGGTTACTTCACAAGTGTGATCATGATTGTTGCCCCGAAAACAGTGCCTTTACAGGAGGCAGAGACAGCAGGGATCATCATAGTTCTCTTCTTAGTAATTGGATTGGCAATCGGCTCTATTGTGGCATGGTTTTGGGTCATTTAATTGCCTGTACCTTGGAGGGTTGTGTTCTATTTGTCATGCTACATCTGTAATACTGTTTCACTGAATTAAGAGTAAGGGAAATGCGATATTTAAGGTCCTTCTCTAGTTGATGAATAATCAAGAAAATATATTGTACTCGCTCCAATAGCAGGGCCACTGTCTGGTTTACTAACTATTGCTCAGCAGTTCACTGTTTCTCATGAAAATGAAAAAAATTGTGATTGTTTCTATTTCCTTCAGTTTATAAAATTCATTTGACTTTATGGATGTTCCATTTACACATGGACTTGTATAAAACGGGTTCTAAAAAGACTCAAAGTTGTTAATTTCCTTTAAATTTAATATTTGTAAAAAGGTTTCATAATAATATAGATAATTTTAGGGGCCTAGCAGGATATATCTGCAATTCCCACCTAGCATATGCAAAGTTAAGTTGACCTCAATTGCTTAAAAAAACTGTTTTTAAGATTTTGTCACCTTTGTATATAAAACAAGGAAATTTTGAGGAAAAAGAATAAAGAACAATTTTGAAAAGTTTTGGCAGGATTTCCAAACTCGAAAGATGCCGACTTCTTTAAAAGTGAGATCCCCTACCTCACAATGCGTTCCTTTTGGTTTGCTTAATTGCTTGTTGGGAACGTAACTGATATAGGAGGCAACACTAGTTTCTCTCACGCTTACAATCTTTATTTCACATTACTGCAATATATTGTTGATGCAAAAGGTGCAAGAAATAAAATTTCCTTTATTGGTTAGAAATCTTCATCTATATTGAAAGAACCTTTATACTCGACTACAAACATTATAGGGAATGCAGGGAAATGTTGCTCTCTAAATCTCGACCATCCTTATTTAACAGGGAACTGACGAGTAGATTACTATTTTCCCTTAAAGAAGGGAACTTTTAGTTCTTGGGCCATGTCGGTCCAGAAGGGCCACCTTTATCTATCAGTGAAAGAACACATAACCAGAGAATTGAATAACATCAAGCATAAAACAAATACAGTAGCATGTACAAGTGATTGAAGCTGTTTGTTGGTAGCTGAAATAAGTCGATTTCTAGCTTTTTAAAGCTGAAAGAGGTGAGATGTTTGTCAAACACGCTGTCGTGAAAAGTGAAGGTTTTTTTATAGCTAGCAGTGGTTCGTGGCAAAAATTATTATTTTTTAATTCTTTTAAAATAAAATGGACGAATTATTTACCCAAGTTATTTAATCTCTTTTCATTGTAGACATAGCTTCTTATTGAAGGAAACAACTCATGCATTGCCCTCATTGGGGGCTGAATTTGGAACTTTCTGTGTAGCATTTGATTTTCAAATATTTTGGACAGGAGTAAACTTGGGAGAGCCATCATTAAATGATGTTATATTTTTTTGAAGTGTTAAAAGTGCTTTAAGGAAAAATGAAAGGTGATAGTTTCATCAACAAAATTTTAAATTGAAAATCTTATGTTTTATTTTTGGCTGATAGGGCCATTCGAAGGATGAACTTTATGTACTTCAAAAATTTTGGTCATCTATGGTTGTCTAGAAATCAATTTTGGTAGTAATATTTATTTATTTATTTTGACATGCAACCAACTCAATTTTATAGACTACAACTTTTCCATTTGAATTATTTATGACAGTTGTACCAGAAAAAGATGCCAAACCTATATGGAGCCATATATATGAATACGTATTGCTTATTAGCCAAAAGATATCCAAGAGCACCGTTGTTTTGAAATAGCCTTTTTTGTATGTGATGGCAAAGAATAATCATAATATGCAGTATGTGCTTCAATGTAATGTTCTCTTTTCTAGCACGTGTTGTATGATGTTGTTGTTAGCCCATTTCTCCATGGTTCTGTAGGCTAATTAAGACATTTAAGGGACTTAGAGACCATTTGGCCTTGGCAGTTTCAGTTGCAAATCATTCCAAGGTGTTTAGAGGTAGTTTTGGGCATACTTACTATTTATAGTAAGACATTCTGGGCATGATTGGGACCTCTAGTGGCAGTAATATGTTGATGGTAAATGTTTAATATCGATAAATTTTTTATTTATCATTGATATGATTTATTATGTATTAATAAAATTAGTTTATAAAATTAAATTTAAATATTTAACTTTATTAATGTTAAGTCTATAGTTGTGGAAAATATTTAATTAAAAGAAATTTTCTTTTATTCTATAATATAGTAGAGACATAAAAGTGTTTGGGGACTTAAGTTGAAGGAAAAATATTTTAAATGACATGGGAAATATTAAAGTAAAAATAATTGTGATAAAATAGGGGGGAATAATAATGAGGAAATAAGGAGAAAAAACAAAATCTCCAAAAATAGAAAATTATAAAAAGGTGTTTTGTTTATCCCACATTGACAAAGTGAGTGAATGAGCTCTTATGAGAGCGTTATAAAAGAGATTGAAGAGCTCTTTTAACATGCTTGAAAAATATATGAAATTGATGAAATATTCAAGTTCTTCAAAGGTTTGTGAGGATAAAAACCCTCATGAATGACATTCTCTTCGCCGTTGAAAGACATGGTCAAAGAGGATTTCAATCAAGTTTTAAGGTAAAAATTAGAAGTTTGCATTTAGAGTCATTTATATTTTCAATATTGCATTGCCATGCAATGGTTTGATTGGGTATTGGGTTGGAAGTACATAGTTGCCATCAAACTATTGCGGAAGCAATTGTTGTTCATCATACATATTGTTGTTTGAGCCAAACTCAAGGTTGTTGTACTGCTGAGCTAATTCCTTGGGTGCTCTACTACTAAGATAAGTGTTGGAGGCCACCGTATAGTCAATGTTGGTGTTGTGCATCTTAGTAATACCACCAAACCAAGTGAATATGAAATTTGGGTATTACAATGGTCTTCCATAGTGTCGTACTATGAAAATGTAAAGCGATGATGTTGTACAAGTTTGTAAGTGTCTAGAGAAGGTGGCGTACATGAAAGATAGCAAACATATGGTGTCGTACTAAGTTGTGGAGTGATTACAGGTTTGAAACAATCTTGGACATCAAGATTGTTATGCCTATGTTGTATTCATTGTTCATTGTAAATCATTGTGTCAATTTGTTGTGATGAAAATACATGTGGATGTTATTATTTGCTAGATATTAATGCAATAAATCTTAGTTTGTAGTGCAATCTTGTATGTGCTTATTTTTATGTGAAAAATGTTCTATTGAAACTTCATGTTGAATGAAATTATATTTCTTAGTATTACAATTAAATAAAGCAACCATTTACATCTACAAACTAAGAACAAATCAGAAAACTCAATAATTAGTTTGCTAACAATTTGTTTGACAAAATTGCAGTGAGTGGAAAGGTGAAAACTTGGTCTAGAACATGGGATGTTCTTATAGTCGTATCAGAGCAGTTGTATCCTAACATCCTAAAGGGTCCAATAAGAAGAAAAGGAAAAAGAAAAAATAGACAATGGCAAATAAAAAAAGTGATTTCTTCTCAAAAGAATTTAATGACACATTTAATGGTGAACAACTAAGGAATTTGCACAAAGAAAAGGAAATAGGAAATTGGCTATATGTTATTAGATTACAATTGGAGTCCATGAAATTATCTGATGATGTTCTTGCTAAATTAGAAGAATTAAATTCATATTTGTTTAAAGTAGAACAGTCAGATTGAAGGCTTCTGAATTGGGCTTTGCATCCCTCAATGCTTGTTTTGGTCCAACACAAGTTATTTGAACATCCTTGTGAAAATGTGAGACTTGCAATTGCTTCTTGTCACAGAGGGATCATAAGAATAATAGCTCTTGTAGCACCGCACAATGATGACATACTAAAGAAGGTGTATATGATGAAAATCCACCTATTAAGAACAAGTTCAAACATGCAAATGTTAACAATAAAAAGCATAATCAATCTACTCTAACATGTTCATAAACTTGTACAAAACATTAATTTTTACCATAACTTCGGATGAACATGAATCAAGTGCACCCAAGACTTGCTTGATTTAAGCTCTTAGAGAGGTTGTGGGTGTGCTCTCCCAACACAAGTATAGATCCCACTACAAATGCAAGATAAAATGAATATTTGAGATGCTCAAGAAGAAGCTATAGAAGCAACTCTCAAACACTCAAATGCAAGAGGCCAAAGAAGCTCAAGGAGGAGCTATAAAAGCAATCCTCAAGCTCTATGGCATGCAAGTGATAAAAATGAAGCTAAAGCATAAAATGAAACTAAATCTACAATCTTGAAAGAAATCTAGCAACTACCAAATTGTTAGTAAAAACTCTATGAAAGCAATTCTAAGTCTAAACTAGCATAATAACTTTAATGCAAGAATGAATGGATTTTGCTTGAGACAAGGGTCCTATTTATAGGATTTTGGAGGGCTGGGGTGAGGTGGCATCTATGTGGAATCCACATAGGTGCCACCAAGGAGACACATAAGCCATGCAAAGTCAAAGACTTGCTCACACGTGTGAAAAACTTGGGATGTGAGAGGTCAATGTGTACTTCAAGTACATGTGTAAGTGTGTGTAAGAGATGTGTAAGTGAAAAAGTTCATTTTCACTATTTTAGAAAGTGCAAGAAGTGTCATAAAAAATGTAAAAAGCCTTGTTTGTGCAATCTTAGCAATTTTTGAAAAGACCATTTTTGAAAATTTGCTCACACATGTGTGAGCAAATAATTAGGACTAATGGATGTAGGAATCCAAAAATTAGCCTAATTAACCTTAGTTAATTAGTGAATAGGTTTATTAGATAGAAAGTGATGTGTGTAGGATAGCATCTAGGTTGGATTTAGGATTAAATTAAATAAAATTTAATTAAATTATGACTTAGTAGAAATAAAGAATGTGGGGGAATTAAATAAATTAAAAATTTATTTAAAAGGGGAATATGGAAGAACATGTATTAAATTAAATTTAATACATTATGAAAGGTAGTATTTAAATTTAATTCAAATACTATGATTAGTGAATTTATTTAATTAAATAAATAGATGAATTTAAAAAATATAATTAATTAAAAAAATTAACTAAAATGTTATTTGGAGTCATTAATTAAATTAAATTTAATTAATGTTAAAAGGACAAATTTAGGTGTCTATAGAAGGTTCTACAACTGATTATGGAGAGCTTGTACATGGGGTACATGATGTTAAAGCCCCTTCTTTTGGTAAGAGGGCTAAGATTTTAGAAGTTATGACAGGAACCAAATCATTTATCATAATGTTGGATCTAAAATGTGATAAATTATTTCTACAAATGTTTCAATATTTTTTAGCTAAAATTAGAAAACATCATCTAGACAATGTGAGAGATTGCATGCAAACTATTTTAACTTTTATTTTTAGATGAAGATGATGATATCTATAGGTAGTTGCAATTATATATGTTAGCCTTTTGTAGAAAGGAGCATAACATCTCACCTATGACTAATGAGTTCTCAAAATGGTTGATTGAGCAAAAAATTGAGAAGTACAAGGAACTATTGACTAAAGAGGAGCTAACTTCATTGGGTTTATAGGTTTCAGAGTCTCTCAAAAAAAGTAAGAATCAAATGAGGAAAAAACATATTTGTTTCACGTGTTAAAAAGCTTGGACACTTGATCATATTTGTCGACTTAATAAGGAATAAGATATATTACAACCAAGTGGTAATGAGGGCAAAGATACATGTGAGAATGGTGCCATATCACATGAGGAGCAAGCTAAAACTTTAGCTTTGAATACACCTATTACTAGGCATGATGAAAGTAAAAAGGATAATGGGTTCCAATCAGTTAAGATTTACAATATGGAGGAAATACATATGTCTATTGAAGTTTTATTCAGAATGATATTTTGAACAAGGAAGTTGAGTTTAAGGATGAAGTTGATACTTCACATGCATTCACTGATGAAGATATTCTTGAAGATAAGTCAACCAAGGAAGTTTTGTCTACCGATGAAGATGGTAGGTCCCAACATATTGAATTAATTATTACGTCAGGTAAAGGTTACATAAGTTTCTTTGTAGGTAATTTAGAGATTATGCTTGACAAACAAGGAAAGTCAATGACTTCTTTTGATGATCCTATGAGTAATGTTATTGCTACCCCACTTTCTCTGCATGATAATTATTGTGATTCTATGACCGGTTCTAAAATTGGCTTAGCACTAAATCATCAAGAGTGAAAAGGAGATATCATAGAAGAAGTCTTCTGTGAGAACCAAGTCCTTCAAATTATTTCAATTACTTCATCATGTAAGAATTTGCAAATAGCAAATATTGAACTAAGATCAAGAGGTTGAAGAAAAGCACAAGAGAGAAAATATGAAGCAAGGATGGATTGAATAGATCCAATGAATTCCTCAATAGATTAATTGAATTGAATTACATAATAGGCCTCCTTATATAGGAGAGGCAATAAGAGAGAATGATAAGGAGCTGATAAGCTATCACCTAATCACATGTCCACCAAATGTGGATCATCCTCCAATATGCAGGAAAGTATGTGCATTGGATTAGGATGATAATGTGATAAGAGCACAAAAGGTGGATCTCACACACAACGAGGTATGTGATGACAACTATCACACCAAAAGTGGAATTTCTCCTACACCATGTGCTTAATGGATGTGCAAACTCCTAGGTGTCTCAATCACAACTTACTATGCAATGCATTATCCTAAGTAAGATTAAGTAAAGTGTAATTAGGAATAATTAATTACACCAACACATCACATGAATCTATTGTTGTTCATAAGCTTGTTAAGCAACATAAATTGGATAACCAACAAAAGATAAATGAAGATAAGATAGTTGCAATGTTAACACATTTTGATGACATGCACAAGTTGGTTGAAGGTCACCTTTGGAAGGGACAACTTGAGAAAAAACAAAAAGGGGGTGAAGAAGAATCTTCCTATTATGATTTATAGGTTATCAAAATAGCTATGGAAACTATGAAATCAAATTATTTGCACTTACTTTTAGATCAAGACCACCTCCTTAATCTCGCGTAAATTTATTCATAATCATTGTATAGAAAAGAAGAAGAAGTTGGCAATCTCACCTATGAACTTGTGAATACTAATGATACTTTGGAATCTACTTAAGAGACTCTACAAACAATAGAAAATCAGGTTAACAAGCTTAACCTAGAGCTGAGTTTGGCACAATCTCAATCAGAAAATCAATCTTCTATGACAAACACATTAGAAATGACAACCACCATTGATGAACAAACCATGTTTGAAAAAGAATTGGTTTAACGTTATGAAGATTCTATGAAAGAATTTGTATCAAATGTTGATTTGCTGATGGTAAGCAATAATCCTTATGCACTTGTTTGGCATAAGAAGTCCTTATGAATTTTCAAGTTGAAATGGATTTGGGAAATCACTTTGTATATAATCAAGATTGCAAGCCTAAGCATGAGGATGCCTTCATTTTTTCAAGTTTCTCACAAGGTATGAATTTCCCTTGTTATTTGAAGATTGGCATTACGGAGCATGAGGTATAGAAAGTTCTTGTTTGCATGGATATACCAAGAAGTTTGAATGAACGTGAGAGTCATAGCATTGAAGAGTTGAAAATTAAATGGTTAGAAAATGATCACATGCTCTCTCTAGTCCATAAGGAAGTATTCTATTTGTTGCATGAGCCATATTCTAGTAGCCTACAACCAATTGGGAATAAATTTTCAGATTTGGTTCTTTGAACTTCAATCTCACATTTTAATATATAAACATTCTCCTATGATGCTAATCATTGAGTTTTTAGATTATGACGATAACAATTGGTTGTATAGATTTTAGTGCACATAATGATCTCTATAGCACTTGGGAATTGGATGTTGATGAGAATACTAGTCCATGAGAACAAATACATTCAAGAAGTGAGTATAAATCAGTTTTTCAGAATTCTTGTTGCTGAAAATTGTGAAGAGATTGTGTGTGATTACATTTGGAGGTACACTAAAAACAATTCCTCATTTCATGTTGAGTATTCTTAATGACAAGAGATTTAGGTACATAAATGGGTGACAAGCTTGCACATAATAGTAGAGTTTCTATTGATGATTATAATATAAGAGTTGCATAGCATCAACATGGTGGTTCCATTTTTAGGTTGATTGGGAACCCTGGGATCCCTTGGGTTTGCAGTTCAACAGTTAAGGATGAGGAAGCTAGTGTCAGATTATAGGGGTTTACTCCCTTGGTGTTCCAATTTAGTTTTCTTGGAGAGCGATTTCCTATGGAGTTGACATAGATGGTGCAGTATTTGATTCCTCTACTTATTAGTTGTTATCAAGAGGTGTCTTGTGTTTGCATCCAACAGAGCAATGATTTTAATGGTTGGTGATATGGGTCTCCTAGGTTAGCTTGGGACCCTAGGATCATAATCTGTTTCACTTTGAGTCAACATAGTGATCTTGGGGTAGCATTGGAATTGCTTGAGGACAAGCAATTTTGAGAAGGGTGGACTATAATGTTCTTTTTTTAGCACATGTTGTATGATGTTGTCGTGAGCCTATTTCTCCATGATTTTATGGTCACACTAGGATATTTAAGGACATAGAAACCATTTGGCCTAGACCATTTTAGTTGTAGATCATTCTGAGGTGTTTAGAAGTAGTTTTGGGCATACTCACTATTTATAATAAATCATTTTGGGCATGATTGGAACCTAGAGTAGTAATGGCATGTTGATGGTAAATGTTTGATATCAGTAGAAGATTTATTTATCATTGATATGATTTATTATACATTAATAAAATTAATTTATAAAGTTGAATTTAAATATTTAACTTTATTAATGTTAAGTCTATGGCTGTGGGCAATATTTAGTTAAAAGAAGTTTCCCTTTATTCTATAATACATTGGAGACATAAAAGCGTTTGGGGACTTAAGTTGAAGGATAATTATTTTTAAATGACATTTATTGAGGTTGCACTAGATGCCACTCTGTTGGTTTCTTCTAATGTGATGCCCACTGGTAGGGTTGTGAATGACAGAAGCACCAAGCCTCTTTCTACTACTAGTAGACAAAGCTTTTCTCGTGTTGCCATATCTACTACAACTCTTTGTCCAAAGGTGAAATCTTGACCTCCAACTTGTACTAAGACCTTCCCTATGATGGTGTGTGGCTAGGACATGGTTGAAATGTGGAGTACTTCCAATGTTGTAGGTTAGTAAGAAGATTTGCTGGTTTATGGCCTTCTCTACCTAACCTGCATTGTTGGGTAACAAGATCTTGGAGACCTTTGGTTTCGGGTACCATTGAGCTTTTCCCTTGTGCCAAGAGATTTTTTGTTGGTAATTTTTCTTTCTTTGTAGAGTGGGATTTGGTGATGAGTAAGTAGTGGGCTTGAGGGAATCACTTTCTTTTGGCCAAACCCTAGGCTATCTCCTTCAACCGTCTGATTGAACCTCTCATTGTGTGTCTTGTGTGGGTTCATTTTCCCAATCTTCCCCTTCATTTATGGGTGAAATATTGTTTTGAGGCCATGAACAACTCTAATGGTCATTTTCTAAAGGTGGATGATACCATAGTTGCCAAGGGTCTTTCCACCTTTGTACGTATTTTGGTTGACATTGATATCTCCACACCTCTCATTGGAGATGTGGTTCTTACGGTGAGGGAAATGTCATGGGCTCAATTGATGGATTATGGGGGCCTCCCATTTTAATGTGAGTAAGTAGTGGGATTAAGGGAATCACTTTATTTTTTCCAAACCCTAGGCTATCTCCTTCAACCCTCTGATTGAACCTCTCATTGTGTGTCTTGTGTGGTTTCATTTTCCCAATCTTCCCCTTCATTTCTGGGAGAAATCTTATTTTGCGGCCATCAACAACTCTAATGGTCATTTTCTAAAGGTGGATGATACCATAGTTTTTAGGGGTCTTTCCACCTTTGTACACATTTTGGTTGACATTGATATCTCCACACCTCTCATTGGAGATGTGGTTCTTATGGCGAGGGAAATGTCATGGACTCAATTGATGGATTATGAGGGTCTCCCATTTTAATGTCATCTATGATTCTCTACGGGTCACCTTGCAATTGATTGTTCTCTCTTGTGATGCAAAGGTGATGGCACTTGGTGGAAGGATGCTAATGATATACATTTGACTATTTGGGTTTCTGATTCTTCCTTTGGCAATGCATCACAAACTGATGAAGACTCCCCTGGGGATGATGCTTCTTCTGTAAATCTTGATGATGCTCATGATGCATATCTAGCCTCTACAACCCTTGTGCCTCCTCCTTCTACTAGTGCAATCTTCTTTGGCCATGTGGACCCTTCTCTATCTACTTCTCTTTCTCTGATGCAATCTTTGATTGATGATGTGCAACATTCTCAACACTCTTCCCATTGTGTTGACAATCTTTCTAATGGGGTTTTGTTGACTTTCCCTTATGGTGGGGATCGTAGTGATAGTATCGCGTGTATTTTTGTTTGAAGATGTAGAAAAAATAATTCTTTATCCTCTCATTTGTCTCCCCACACTATGGGTGAGCCATCTACCCACCCTAAGAGTGGTCTACTAACTTTTCTGTTAATGTGTTGTTCTTGGCCTATTTCTGTCACAACCAACGCCTTTGTTATTGTATTGTTGATCTCTTTTGATGCCTTTGGGTTGTGGTTGTTTAAGGGCCAGGACCCCTGTTATGCAGTTGATTTCAATAAAAAACAACTCATTCATCAAATATAATTCAAGTTTCATTCACACATGAAGAAACAAACAACATAATATTATATTAAATTCATTTTCTAAATGCCAAAACTACACAAATACTCAATAGCCCCAATGAGCACAAGATTGAAGAAAATATGTGGGGAATAGAAAGGAATTCATCCCATTACACAAATACAACCAAAGTAAAGCAATATAATTCAGAATTGAATGAGTTATATTTATTCTTACCTTAAACAATGAAGAAAACAAATGGAAGAAACTCTTAGAATTGCAAAATCAAACAAGATTGCCAACAAAGTGGAGCAATTCTGGCACGAATCTAACGAGTCACTACCAAAAAAAAATCCAACAAACTAATTGCACCCAACAAGAAAAATAATTTTTCTCTCAAATAGGTTTGGAGAGAAAAATCCAATTTCAAAAATAACAAGTGTGAAAAATGAATTATTTTTCACCATATAAAGTTGCTTTTCCTTCCAAAGCCAAAAATGCCAAAATAAAACCACTTTAAATCAATAAATTAAAAGCCAATAAAAAGACCCAAAATACCAAAGGATTAATTAAATCGATTCCAATTTAATGGAATACAACTATGACATATTTGCTAGTAACTAATATAATAACCAATAACATTCAAATTATCATATGCTTTAAATCACTTAACTGCAACAACTACAAATTCTACACCATGTACAAACATTTATTAGACTCCCACAATTATGCAGAGGTCAATCCAAACTTTACCTACACTTTATCTAGAGGTATAATATATAAAGATGTCATCCAAAACAAACACGAAAAATGTGTAAGGTAATATGCATGGTCAATGCAACTATCTCATGTGCCACTATGGGGATAAATGTTGAACATATTGAGAAGATGCTAACAGTGTTGTAATTGAAGTCAAAAAATTTATTTTGGTTGCATATCTGTATTGGTTGGTTGTTGGGAGTATCGGTTGGATGTCTATTGGTTGTTGGTTAGTTATCCATGTTTCGATTATATGTAAAACAAATTCACTACATGTAGTTTTGGGTTATGATGTTAGATGCACTTGTTCCTATTACTGGAATACATCTCTTTGGTATGTCTATATGTTTTGTTAATTTCTGAAGCATGAAGTTTTGGATGCTATTTGTTGACTGCTGAGTTTTAGATTTCTTTCGAGTATCCATACTACCTAGACATTCTTGCTATTCATTAGATGTTTTTGGTATAACGGTTATATTCCATTCTAGATAGGCTTTATCCATCAGTTGGTTTAGAATTTTTTTATCAATTCATGGACTTGGTTATGGTATTTTGATGGTTCCATAATTTACTTATCTTTTGGAAAATGTGATATGAAATATATGTATCTTAAGTATGGCCTATATTTACGTCCTATGATAAAATGGTGTGAAGATTTTGTATGTATGACCTATATTTAGGTTCGGTGGTAATGTGTTAAATGATAGTTGTAATATCTTTTGTATTGTAGTCGACAGGTTTTTTGGGTAAGCCAACATATATATTTACCTTATTGAATGTATACATAAATAGAGAAATCATTTTGTATCCATAGGATGAGAGAGAAAAAGGAAGCTGGAGGTGATATAGTGTGAATTGATTTCAGTGAATATCTGGTGGCAATGTGTAAACAAAAGGAAGTTGAGAAAAGTGTTATTGTGATATTGAGAGAAGGATTTATATATGATGTTGTAGGAGTTTGGTATTTTTTGGCAAAAGATCTATACCGAATCTATTGTTGACGGTGGTAAATGTTGGTTTGTGGTGACTGACTAGGCAAGTACTGTACACTCGCCATGTATTGTGGGGTTCAAGGTAACTCTTTAAGATTTTTTGAGTTGACTTGTCAATCATTTCCCTAGGTTGACTCGTCAAGTATTTTTAGGTTTAACTTGTTAATTGACATAAGTATTGTTAAAATGGCTTAGTGTTAGGATTTTCAAATGAGTATTTTGTAGCTTCTTATAGTGGTATTGAGTTGTAAGGGATTGCAAATTGTAACAGGTTGAAATTATTGGATAATAAGATTGGACTCTCTTTTTGATGGACATAGCCCAAGATTGGGTGAACCACATTAACTCTTTGTGTCTTTTTTTCTACTTCTGTGTGCTTTATTTCTTTACATTATTGGTTATATTTGCATGTAATTGTTAGATTCTGGTATTCTAATCCTAACAAGTTGTATCAGAGCAAGTTGTTTATAGTTATCATATGCAAGAAGGTCTCACGATTGAGTGGGAGTCTCATGGTTGAGTGGGAATAATGATAGACGAGGGTAAGTTGAAGGTTGAGAAGTTTAATGGGAAAAACTTTCAATTATGGAAAATGTAGATGGAGGACTATCTCTATCAAAAGTATTTATGGCAGGCATTGGAAGGAAAATCCAAGAAACCGACATGAATGTCTGATGAGGATTAGGACAAGAAGGAACTTGGTAGTATTCATTTATGCTTTGCACAATCAGTGGTATTTAATATTGCACAAGAAAAGAAAACTAAAGAGTTGATGGAAACCCTAGAAAATTTATATGGAAACCCTAGCAAAGTTACTAATCATTTAAATGAGTTTTAAAATATAGTTTCCAGTCAATCATCTTATGTTAATGTAAATTTTGATGAATAAATTAGGGCTCTTTTGATTCTATGTTCTTTGTATGAAAGATGGAATGACTTGGTAATGAATTTTAGTAACTCTATTTCTAGTTCAAATGCCCTAAAATCTGATGTTGTTGTTGGTGTTATTATGAGTGAGGAAATTTGTAGGAAAATCTCGAGTGCATCCACATCAGGGAGTGTTTTGAATGCCAAAAGTAGAGGCAGATCAAAGGAGAGAGGAAGCAATTCTGGAAGTGATGGGAAATCATGAGGAGAATCAAAGGGAAAGAGGTCTCAATCTATAGGATCAAATGATTGCTGGTACTATGGGAAACTAGGTCATAGGAAGAATGATTTCTAGTATCAAAACAATAAAGGAGACAAACAAGAAGACAATAATAAGGAAAATGTGGAAAGTAATTATAAATCTAAAGAGAATATTTTTATTATTTCCCTAGAAAATGTTGATGATTCATAGGCTCTAAATTCAAGGGCCTCATTTCATGCTACACTCCATAGAATTTATTTTCTTGATGGAGAATACAAAAGTTATCGGCACCCCTTTGCCTAGTCATTTGAAATTGACTAAGAAGATGTGTCCAGAGACACAAGAGGAGGAAGAAAAAATGTCCAAGGTACCATTTTCTTTAGTTGTAGTTAGTTATATGTATGCCATGGTATGCACTAGACCAGATACTACACATGATGTATGAGTTGTTAGCATGTATATGAGTCATCCTGGAGTTGAGCATTGAAATGCAATAAATTGGATTCTCAGATATTTGAGAGGTACATCCAATAAATGTTTATGTTTTGGGGGATCTAATACTTTGATTTGGTAGGGGATTTAGATACCAGGTGGAGTACCATAAGTTATGTATTTACTATTGGTGGGACAATACTGAATTAGATTTCTCGATTGTAAAAGGTGGTTTATCTATCCACTACAGAGGATGAGTATGTTGCTACTACAGAGGTAGCTAAGAAGATGATATGACTACAATTTTTCATGGAAGAGTTAGGAAAATCACAAACTAAAAATTATTTGTTTACAAATAGCTAGAGTTCCATCCATCTTGCAAAGAATTCTTCCTTTCATTCAAAGACCAAACACATATAGTTGAGGTATCACTTCATTTGGTCGGTATTGGATAATGGATAGTTAAATCTGGAAAAGATACATATAGATGAAAACTAGCGGATATGTTTACAAATGCAGTGATAAGAGAGAAGTTGAACTCTTCTTCATCTATGGTTAATCTTCAAGTCTGAAAACAATAAAAAGAACAACAAAGTCCAAGGTGTGTCAATCCGGTGGGAAACTTAAAGGGTAGCGATGTTGCTACAAGATCAGTCTCCAAGTGGGAGATTGTTTATTGTGGAGCCTCATCAGTCCCCAAGTGGGAAATTGATTGTTTGTGGTAATTGATCATGAAAGTACTCTACACTCAACATGTATCGTGGTGCATTATTGGTTATATTTGCATGTAACTGTTAGATTTATATCTTCTAATTCTAACAATAACCATACTACTAGATGGAATTGTTTCATTCATATACATATGCAATTATATTAGTTCATATTTTATCTATAAGACATCATTTTGTAATACATCATTTTTTATCAAGGTAGTTAGCCCAATTAGCAGTGATCCAAGCAACAATGAGAAAACTGATAGTGAGCCTCTTGTAAAAAATACCTTAACTAGTGTCACCTTAACCGATGTTCTTTTCATGAGAATTAGTTTCTCTATGATTTTTCCCATCTTGGGTTCCACGTCATGTTTGGTGTTATGGTTTTAATTATTCTTGTTCTTTCATGCTTTTATCATTCTTACTTATTTGAATGGTTTATGTGTATACTGGATCAACAAAAAACTTTAGAAAGTGTTTTGGAATAATTGATTCATCCCAACTCTCTTAGTTATTTTTCCTATTCAACAATTGGTATCAGAGCTTGATCCCTTGCAAATAGAGCTTAACCTCTTGAGGGAGATATGAGATGTTTGAATAGATGGAAGAAGAGTACTATTCTAATGTAAACTGGTAGAACATGATGAGTGGCATTGAGAGTACCAAATTAGAGCTGAAATAAAATCTTATGGAAGCAAATACATGTATCTCAAAGCTAAGTGATCAGATCTAGAAGTTCAAAGAAAGGCACAAGGAAGTCAGTATGGATATAAAAAAATCAAAAGAAAATGTGGAAAATATGGAAAGTCAATTGAGTAATAGTACATAAAAATATGAGGAATTTCTAAAGGAAGATTTGAAGAAAAAAATGGAAGATTGGAAGAGGACTGAAGGAGATCTAAAAGATATCATGAAGAATTTTTCAGAATAAAATGAGAAGTTGGAACTAGAATTGAAGAAGCTGAGATGTGAAGCAAAAGTTTGTGAAAGCAGTTCTATTTTGGATCAACTTTTGGCCTTGTAGAACAACCACAAGGATAAGGAAGGATTAGGATTCATCGGTGAGTGTTTAGATCTGAAGGAAAAAGGCAAAGAGAAGTTAGTTGAAGAAAAATGAAACTTTGAGGTAACAAGCAAGGTCAAGAATCCACAAACATCTATAAGAAGGCCTCCGATCAAACAAGTGAATGCTCAAAGGTACTTATTTTTAAGAAAGATGTTGGTGTATAGAAATTTGTGGTACCATATCCTGAAATTATCTCTTATTGTAACTAAACCAAATGTTTTGGCTCAAGGGGAGTATTAGCATGCTATATCTATCACTTCCCTTTCTTTGAAGTGATACTAGTTGCAACTAACTTGTCTCTAGTATGTTGGATGGTAAATAGATGAATGTATTTATTATAGTTGATTGATGCACATTGTACAAATGGGTTGCATCAGAGATGATTAATTCTTGGTAGGAAAAAGTAGTTATGAAGGATCATGATTATAAATGTGAATTTTTTAAATTATTTGTCAATGTTGCAAAAAGAAAAATCTAGTTTTCAGCAGAGCTTGTGAGAGTTTGAAGATAAATATTCAAGTGCAAAGATGGAACCTCAATTATTTTTTTGCAATACCAGTGTGCTCTTGTCAAGGATGGTGAAGAAGACATAATTGGAGGAATTTGATCATGGTAGAATTAGACAGATAGAAATTGGCATGTTTGCAAAATAGTTGTAGAGAGATTGTAACTTAGGTTTGGATATTTGGGGAGAATTTCGCTAATATGATGATGAGAAATCTATTTTATTTTTATTGAGTCATTTTATGGATAGAAGTCTAGTGTTGTATAGACCCAATGTTGTAACAAAGGACATAATTGAAGATATCACTGGGTTGTACAATATTGGAGACCTTTTAGGAAATAAGACAATAATGTATAAGGAATTGCAGGAATTGACTGGTATTGACAAAGATCAACACACCCTCTTGATAAATATACTTGTCGATCTAGTGGTGAGATATGTTTCTTGTGGCACAACCTATCAAATTTATTTTCAAAATAGTGGTGGTGCTACATCTATTGTAGCAATCTATATTGCACATAAAATTGTTAGGGAAGGTGTTTAGTTTGATCTTTGTAAACTATTGTTGGAGAATTTTCTTGAGAATGTCGAGATGTCATTGGAAGATGGTTATGGATTTTAGTTTGGTTCTTTGGTTATCATTTTGGTGTTCTATTTCTTGAGATCTCTACTAGGTAGAGAGAAATTGGAGTGGAGGTTTGGAATCCCTATCAAAAATTAAATCTACAAATATCTAGGGTTTCTAGAAAATAGAGAAGATGCTTGCAAGTTATATTTCATGTCATTAGAGATAAATATTTTCTCCAATTTGGTTGTATCTGATGTTGTTCCTATGTCATATTGAGGAGTTTTCCTCCTCTAGTCAGAAGAATGTGGATGTTGTTGTTGGTGGTTCCTTTTTGGAAGCTAAAAGGAGAAAAATAGTGATAAAGGTAAAGAGGTTGTTACCATTTTAGAGGATGAAGAAGAAGAGTTTGAGGAACAAAAGGAAGAAGAAGAAATTGAAAATGATGTAGTTTATCCATTAGAATATGATTTCTTAGATTATGATGTGATTCAACCAATGTTAGAAGATGGTGAGTTTGATAGGATAGGTGATATGTGGTCTGGTTGCTCTTCGGTGAGAAAAAAAGAGATAGAAGTAAAGTTGATTGATCACTTGATTAGTAAGATATTATTATCTCTAATATATCAAGTGTTCTATGAGTTGAATTGGTGAATGCTTTTGAGGGAAGATTGCTTCAATATGGTGCAAATTCGGTGGCCTACTATTGTTGACAACTTCAGAGGTAGAATTGAAGAAATTGAGACATAATTGAATGAGTTAGGAAAGACCTATGATTACTTCAAGGATAAAGGATAAAAAAAGAGAATAAATGTTGGTAAACTTTAGGGTGAAATGTTACAGTTGCAGAGATAGAGAGAAGATTTGGTCAAAAAAATTTGGTTGTTGAAGGAATTGGTTGAAGTTTGGTTAGAGAATGCTTATGGTATACTTTTTAATGCCGAGGAATATGAGAGGCGATTCCAGTCTCCGTAATAGAATGCATCATTTGACATGCTAGTGGAGCATTATAATCTGTGTGCTCAGATGAGTGTTTCTATGGCTGAGTGGAAGAGGAAGATTCCAATCATCAAAGAAAGGTACAATAAAGTTTCCTTGGTTAGGTATGTTGCCTTTCTTTGATTTTCTAAGTTCTGGTTTGTAGCCCTTTTCCATTGTGGCAAAAAAGGGGAGAGACAATTAGGAAAAACAAAAACATTAAAGATATATCTAACTCAGGGGGAGTTTTTGAATCTTTTGTGTTTCAATTCTTTTTAGAGATTTTGATGTTTTTCTATCAAGGCCAAAGGGGGAGATTATTGAACATATCAAGAAGATGATGAAATTATTATCATTGATGTCAAAAACTTTATACTGGTTTCATATTTCTATCTATTTATTGTTGGAAGTATCGATTGGATGTTGTTTGGTTATCCATTAGTTATCTGTGTTTTAGTTATATGCAGAATAGATTCGGTAGATACAATTTTGGGTTATGATGTTCGATGTACTTGTTCCTATTACTAGAATACATCTATTTGGTACATCTATATGTTTTGGTAATTGTTGAAGCAAGAAGTTTTGGATGTTATTTGTTGCATGCCGAGTTTTGGAGCTCTTGTGGGTATCCCTTCTATCTGGAAACTCTTGTAGTACATTAGATGTTTTTGGTACAATGGTTATATTCCATTCTGGATAGGCTTTATATATGGTTTGGTTCAAAAGTTTTTTTGATCGAGTCATGGACTTAGTTACGACACTTTGATGGCTCTAGAACTTACTCATCTTTTGACAAATGTGATATGAAACATATGTATCTTAAGTATGACCTATATTTAGGTCCTATGGTAAAATAGTGTGAAGAATTTATATGTATGACCTATATTTAGGTTTGGTGGTAATGTGTTAAATGATAATTGTAATATATTGTGTATTATATCTGACATTTTTTGTGGCTAAGAGGACATATGTATTTACCTCATCAAATGTATATATAAATAGAAAAATCATTTTGTATCCATAGGATGAGAGAGAGAAAGGAAGCTAAAGGTGATATAGTGCAAATTTTTTTTAGTGAATATCTAGCAGCAATGTGTAAGAAGGAAGTTGAGTGAAGTGTTACTATGATATCAAGAGGAGGCTTTACATACAATGTTGCAAGAGTTTGGTATTTGTTGGCAGAATATTTTTACCAAATTTGCTACTGGCGGTGGTAATTATGCTACTGGCTGGAGCTGTTTCATGCATATACAAATGTAATTATATTAGTTCACATTTTTTCTGTAAGACATCATTTTGTAATACATCTTTTGTATCAAGGTAGTTAGCCTAACTAGCACTGCATCAAACACCAATGAGAAAATTGGTAGTGAGCTTCTTGTAAAAATCACCTTAACTAGTGATCTTTTCATGAGAATTATTTTCTTTATGGTTTTTCCCATCTTGGGTTTCCACATTATATTTGGTGTTATGGTTTTCATTGTTCTAGTTGTTCTTTCATGCTTTTATTAGTCTTAATTATTTGAATGGTTTACGTGTATACTAGATCAACAAATGTTTTAGAAAGTGTTTTGGAATAATTGATTCACCCCCCCCCCCCCCTCTCAATTATTTGGCATGTTCAACAATCAATACACACTCAGACCTATGAATTTAGTGAAGTTATTTTTGGTTGCCTATCATCAATACAACATTCACACATCAAGTGTAGTTTCTCATGTATAAAATAGTTGAAGCACATGTATAATAAACTAGAAACTAAAACTAATGAAAGGACATTTTGATAGTGTAACCATTCTTATGTATTCAAATCTTACAAACTCATTCCTTTCATATTTAATCCCCATTTAAATCATAATAATAACAATTCATTTAATCTAAGCATTTAATAACATCTACAACAATAATGGGCACATATCAATAAATCCATGAACCAAATAATAACCAAGCAAGGTAATCCATAATATCTCAACAGACACTAACACAAACATCAATGAAATACATAAAATCAAGTCAAGATAAATATAACTAAATATCCTTAGATATAAAAAAGACCATATAACATCATATAGCATCACACCACATCAAATAGAGTCATCATGCATATATGATCATCATTAAATCACAAGTAATCTACCATCTACATCAATTGTGATATCAATTTGGACAATAAGAGTCATAACTATATTGGGTGCATTTCACAATGTCAATACAAAATAATAATATGCAAATAGTCACAAAACCAAGTACAAAAGCTATCTTGAATCAAAATACACAAGAACAAAATGAAACCATGAGAGGCACTACAAGGCTAAATTACTACATTTTCATCAAAGGACGAGACAAGGAAATATTACAAAGCACTAGCAAGGGATGAAAAAGGGAAATATTCCAAGTCACTGTAGATGGAAAAATTATTATAAACAACCACCAATTACCAATGGAAAGTACCATATTCTTTAGGAACACCTTTATATTCTTGAAAAATCCCTAGTCCCATTTTTATTTGGACTAGGGATGGAACTCTTGTTCAGAAAAAGAATGTTGGTTTTTATTTACATGTGTTTAATATATTATGTTATTTGTCAAAATTTAATACATTGATTACATTTTTGCTAACCTGGACTAATATTGGTAGGTGGATTTATGCAAGGAATATGGTTGTTTGCGAGTACTTGAGGTACAAGATGAAGTGGATTTTGTAGTCATGTAGAGGGAGACAAGTAGATCACAATACCAATCTTTACATTAAGAATTTTTTTGTTAACATTTTGCCAAATATAGGTCACATGATAAAAAATAAAGTGATATTTAAATAATTCTTTTGTCAACAATTGAGTCTACTTGGACTTATTTTAATTCTTACACTTAACCCTAGGAAACTATCTAATTATAATTATTAAATAGTTTCATGGTTATGTTTTGGAGGCATTGATAACAACGTAGTTTGAGCTAGGTCTGCCTTAGAGATGAATAAAGGAAATTTGTAAAATCATATGTATGAGTAAATTTGAAAAAATGAGAAAATATCACAAGGAAAATAAAATAAGAGATCTCATTCATTAATAGGAAGAAAAATAAAATAAAATAATAATTTATAAATTAAAAGGGGTAATCCTATTGTCCCTTAAGGAAAAGAAATGCTAAACAAAAAAACAAAAAAAAAAGGTGAAAGGAAATCCTTGAATAAGCATGACTACTTGAAAAGGGTAGGAATGATTACTATGACCTAGTAGGAGGAGGAGACCAAGAAATATTAATGATTAATCAACCTTAATGAGAAATGAGCCTTGACAGGGAGGCCATATCACACCCATGAATTTTTTTATGCTTGCAAAGTTTGATAAAGAATGACGTGCCAATGGAGAACAACCCATGACCTTTAAATATGCATTTTGGGTGATTAATTTAGAGAGGAAAAAGGGAAGGTGCAATGCCCTTCCCATTTGTATCTTGTCGATGTGATGCAGGAGCATCCTGGGTGTAAGAGCAATCTTGCATCACCCAAAAATATTTCTATTTTTATATTCAATAAGGGCTATTTTGTGCAGAGCTGCTATTTATGGAAAGTTACTATTTTTGGTAATTTTCGTATGTGCTTAGAATGATCTTATTTCTTTCTTGGAGGTTCATTTTGGTCATATAAGCCTGCCAGTAAAGTTTCATTGCCAGATCAAGTGTATATTGGAAGA
>BSBK01003075.1:0-192500 GCA_027943335.1 Chamaecyparis obtusa | reverse complement strand
TTTTCATAATCCACCAATGTACTAATAATATAATACATTGATTTCTCTTTCCCATCCTTGTTATGTTGATCCAAAAGAGCACTTAAGACATTTGAAGAAGATGAAGTATACAAGAATAAAGGTTTATCGAGTTGAGTGGGTTGTAAGATAGGAGGATTAGGAAGATATTGTTTGAATTGTTCAAATAACTATTTGCCCTCTTCATTCCAAGAGAAAGTAGTATCCTTTTTTAACAAATAAGTAGAAGGAATAGTACGACCCACCAAGTTAGACAAAAACCATGGGATAGCTTTTATTTTTCCTTGTAAACTATGAAGTTTTGAAATATTGCGAGGAGACGGTATATTAATAATGTTAGATAACTGAGAGGGGGGGGTGAATCAGTTAAGTCTAGTTATCCTACAGTCCCAAACTCCTAGATGTATACATTAAAACTTTTCAATAAAATAATCAACTTGGTAAGATATCAACTGTGCCTTTCTCTTCATCTACCGATTACTAGTAAATTAAATACTATGTTCACCGATCTATCTAGTTATGAAATGTGTAAAGAAAAACAATAATTCAACACATCATACACATATAACATACATATTTTTAACGTGGAAACCCTATTAGGTGAAAAACCACCTGTGACTGATAACCCAAAATAATTCACTCTTCTAAAGTGAGCTCAGTTAGGAGCCAACCCTGTTAAAGGTTACAAAACACACTATGAGGTGTGACCTGGTTAGAGGATTTATCACTAACAGTTCTCCCTTGACCATGCATTCACTATGGGGTCAACAAGAAAATAATCAACATTCATTGAATGTCATATTGAAATACAAAAGACTGTTAAGTCTCACTCGGTTAAGATATTTATCTGTAACAATGGTTAAAATGATACAGTAATGATATGATTAAAATACAACTATGATTTGTAGATTTTCAGATCTATGCTAAGCTTAAAATACCTCTAATCAATAATCAATTCAATCCTTCATTTCCTCCAACTCTATTTTTTCTTGGTATATGCTTCTCTAACGCTCAGTGTTGTCTACAGTTTTACTCAATTCTGTCTTCAACTAGTTTGATCAGTGTTGCATGAAAAATATCTTTTCACATGAATTCTCCTACAACATCAAGAATCCCATCAGACTCAATAATGAATCTAATGTCTCCTTATATAGACATCATAAACCATTTTCTTTTCATCCATAGATTTTGCCTCTTAACCTTCACCATTCATTTTTCCGCTTTAACCTTCCTCGACAGTTGTGTCATTAACACAGTTCATTCTCCTTCATTCGATCGATCTTGAATTTTTTCAGTCATTAGATCATCATAACACACATTATCTTCTACCTCAAAATCATAAACATTTTTCCAGCTCATCATATCAGTCGGTTGTTATAAAATCCATTTATATCTTTCACTTGGTCAATACCTGAATGCGTCAGTGATTACTTGCTTGGTTAATACTATACTCGGTATACACTACACTTGCTCAATGTATACATAAATCTTCATTTACCGACTGCACAAACTTGTTCAATTCTGATATTTAATACAAAATAGAATCATGTAATACAATCAAGTCATCAACATGATGCCTTAAACTCATCAATAAGTTACCTAATGTATACCATATGCATATCTTTCATATCCATCTCATCTTCATGTAAATATCTCATTCCTTTTCCATTTTCCTTCTTTAGATGTTTGTAACCATCATGATACGTACAATAAAAAATAGTTGACATCAATGAAAATACATTGAATGATTTAATTATCTTACATATACTTTAGTATCTCGGTGAACATCAATCACTATATTTCACTTGTCCATTCTTTCCTTCAAGATATTCAATCAGTTGTAGGTTATCAATATCTCCCTTTGGCATTGATGGCAACACAATATGAAATATGTCATAGAATACCAAACATCTGTTCTAAAAATCTGTCAGCAAATGTTGAAACTTGGTAAGCTCTCCCTAGCTTGTACATTTAATATATTTAAGCACTACATAGCATTAACATTCCATGCAGACTCTCCTTGCGGATTTGATCTTGTTCTTGTCTATCTTTTATCTCCTTTTGTTTTCTATTCCTTTGTTTTTCTTCTCTCCCTTATAATATTTCATTGATTCTCTCTCTCCCTTTGACAACAATGCCAAAAAGAATAAATAACTCTTTAGAAGCCAAAATACTATCTCTGGTGTTTGGTTTAGATCAGGTACCTTTCATGTACTGATATACAGTATAAGTTTGTTCTCCATCTTCTAGCTTTCACAACCTTAGGAAACCTAAAGTGTGAGAAATTTGCATCAACATCATATGTTATTCTGATAAAGTATAGGTTGATGCAACCTCTTGATCACCTTAGTGACCGACTGATAGGGGATGGACCCCTAGTCTAGTCCTCAAGTACTCAAATGTATCCTTAGGTAAGGGTTTAATAAATATATCTGCAAGTTGTTCTTTTTATTTCACAAACTCCAATTTCACTTATTTTTCTTGTACTTGTTCCTGCAAGTAGTGATACTTTATAGATATATGTTTTGTCTTTGCATGCATCACCAGATTCTTAGAAACATTTATAGCACTTGTGTTGTCACAATATATTATCACTGGGTCAGTGATCTCTTCATTCATACCTTTCAAAAGTTGTTTTATCCATGCAATGTTTGAACAATTAGTAGCAACAACAACATATTCTACTTCAACAATGGACTGAGAAATGCAGCCTTGTTTCTTGCTTATCCAAGTAACTAATCTTTCTCCCAAAAAGAATGCTCCACCAGTAGTACTATTTTGGTCATCAATGTTTCTAGCCCAATCTACATCTGTGTAAATGTCTAGTTCAAAATTTCCCTTTCTTGTACCATAAACCATAGTTTTTAGTGTTCTTCAAGTATCTCAAGATACTTTTAACAACAATCATATGTGATTCTTTAGGATTAGCAAAAAATTTGCTACAATTCCAACTACATGTGCAATATTTGGTCTACTATGCATAACATACATCAATTAACCAATCATTGATCTGTCTAATGTCTGATTTACCTCAGTTGACTGATCATCCTTTGTGTTAATTTGCATCATGTGATCATAGGTGTACCGACCAGTTTTGAATCTTCCATACCAAAGGTCTTCAACACTTCTTTTATGTACTTTGATTGTGTAGTGAATATACCTTTACTTTGTTGTAAAATTTGTAAACCAAGAAAGAATTTAATCTCTCCAAACATTGACATTTCAAATTCTTTTCTCATTTCATCAGCAAATGATTTGCATAGATTATCATGTCCTCCAAATATGATATCATCAACAAAAATTTCAGCAATAAGAATCTTATCATCAGTTTCACCTTTCAAGTATAAATTGATGTTTTCACTTGTTCTAACAAATCCAATACTTATAAGATAGAAATGCAGTCTTTCATATGATGCCCTCGGTGCTTGTTTTAGTCCATATAGTGATTTGTGCAACTTACATACCATGTTTTTATGATTTGGATCAAAAAACCTTCACGTTGTGCAATGTATACCTCTTCCTCAAGTATTCCATTAAAAAATGCAGATTTGACATCCTTTTGATATACTTTAAATCCTTTGTAGGCAACATATGCAAGCAATATTATAACTCCTTCAATTCTAGCAACTGGTGCAAAAGTCTCACCATAATCAATACCTTCTTCTTGTACATATCCTTTGCATACAAGTCTTGCCTTATTCCTAGTGACTTCACCATTTTCATTCAACTTGTTTTTGAATATCCATTTGGTTCCAATTACATTCTTATCATTCAGTCTCGCTACCAATGTCCATGTTTTTTTTTTCAATATCTTCTCTATTTCTTCATTCATCATTTTCAACTGCATCTCTAACATTTTTAGGTTCAAACTTCGAAAATAAGCATGTGGTATTTCTCAACTTACTTCGTGTCATCATGCCAGCTTTCTTATCCTCAATAATATGATTTTGTGGATGGTGTCTCCTCAAAAATTTTGCAAGTATATGGTCTGTTATTTGTTCTTCATTGTGTTCTGCATTCGATGTAGGATCAAGATCTTCCTTAGTAACTGTTCCCTAATTCTTGGTTTATATAGGTTGATGCTCGGTATCATTATTTTGTTGCTTGGTAATGCCAAGCTATTGCTCAGGTAGAGTGTTAGGTTTCTCAATATATATGAATCTACCATAATCTTCTAGTTCCTTTTTGCTTTCTTCATCATTTTTCTGAGCAAACTCATCAACCCTCACATTTTCACTTTCAATCATTTTTTTAGTAGCCTAATTCAAACATTTTTAATCTTTTCTCTTAGTAGAATATCCTAAGAATATTCCTTCATCACCTTTTGAATCAAATTTCCCATTTCTATCATTTTTTAGAATGTAACATCTACTTCCAAATATTCTAAAATAACTTACATTCAGTGTGTAACCATACCATAACTCATAGGGTTTCTTGTTTGAATCTTTCTTTATTTGTACTCAGTTCAATGTGTATACAATAGTACTAACAACTTCTCTCCAGTATATTTGTGCAACATATTTTTCATTAATTAATGTTCTAGCACAATCAACAATAGATCTATTCCTCCTTTCAACAATTCCATTCTGTTGTGGTGTCCTCGGTGTAGAAACATGTCTTTTAATTCCATGCTCATTACAAAAATTAGTGAACTCATCATAAATAAATTCACCACTTCTATATGATCTCAAGCATTTTAAATCTTTTCCACTTTCTCTTTCCACTTTAGCTTTAAACCATTTAAACATCTTAAAAGCTTTAGATTTTTCTTTCAAAAACATGACAATCATCATCCTAGAGTAGTCATCAACAAACAAGATAAATTATCTATCTCCATAATAACTCTAAGTTCTCATAGGACCACACAAGTTGGTATGTACTAACTCCAAGATAGCATTAGATGAATAGTTTTTTCTCTTAAAACTAGATTTTGACATTTTTCCCTTTTGACATTGTTTACACATGACACACATCTTCAGTTCTAGCCAATAAACAAGAAATTTCAAAAGTATCAAGATAAAATAGATTACATTTGGATTGTTCACCAGTACTGACCAACTTTCTAGTCTCATCATATATTTTCACATTTCTATTTTCAAATGCAACTCGGTGACCGGTGTTATTCAGCTATGCTACACTCAATAGATTATAGTTAACTCCCTTCACCCAATATGTATTCTCACATCTGATCTTATTATTCAACAAGATAGATCCTTTTCCTTTTACTAGACAAGGTGTATCATTTCCCATTTTACCAAATCCACCATTATAACATTCAAGTTATTCAAATTTTTCTTCATCACCAGTCATATGATATGTACAACCACTATCAATAATCCAAGTATCATTCTTGCTAACTTTATAAATAAGTGTTGTTTCAACATACCTTTCTTCTTCTTCTTAATCTTCTTTCAAAGCTAAAAATACCACCTCAATGTCTTCATCAATGTTGGTGTCGGTGTCAGTGTCATCATCATCTTGAACAAGGTAGCATGTCGTCTTGCCTTTTTCTTTGTAGTCCCATCTGCTTCTTTTGTCATACTGTTATTTTCCTCTATGTTCTTAATTATCTCTCCTATCAAACTTTCTTTCACCGAATCATTCATTGTCTTTTTCATGTCCTTTCTTGTTAGGACATCTAGCTACAATGTGGCCAATTTCTTTACAATTAAAACATACCAAAAGGTAACTTTCCCTTATATCTTCCTTTACCTTTCTGTAGTCTTCTAGCCATTAATGCTTCAAGCTCATCAAGTTCATCCTCATCACTATCACTATCACTCTCATTTCTTATCACATGTTTACTACTTGATTTACCAATTTTCAAGGATGACATAAATGTAGACTCAACATTAGGAACAATATTGTTATCAAAGTTACTCAACTCAAAAGCAGTCAGTTTACCGATTAGACTATCAAGTGTAAGATGATTACCCAGAGTTGATCTCATTTCATGGATTGCAAAGACTCTAATAGAATAATTAGGTAGCAAGGTTCTAAGAATTTTACTTACAACAATGTCTTCTTCAATCATACCTCCTACTCCTCAAATAGCATTGACAATCTCCTTGATTCATTTGTTGTATTGTGAAATTTTTTCTCCTTCTTTCATTTTCATGTCTTGAAACTTTCCTCTAAGAATCTCAAATTTTTCCCTTAACACATTTACATCTCCTCTATGAACTAGTGCAAGTTTGTCCTACAATCTCTTAGTAGAAATGCTTGTCTTGACATCTTCAAATTCAGCATTTGATAAGGCAACAACAATCTCTATCATTGAAACATTATGTTCATGTCCATCTCTCATCTGATCAATAATCAAAGGTCCAGTAGGCTGGATGAATTCATTATCTAAGTAGTATATAGCAGATTCTCCAATTCTAGATAGATGCAATCTCATTCTTCTTTTCCATGTTGAGAAGCTATCTTTGTTCAGCTTTGGCACCTCTCTCTTATACATCTTGTGATCTTTAGCTTAAGTCCTTCAAAATTTTCTTTCCAAGCATTCTATGCTCTAGTACCAATTGTTAGATAACTGAGAGGGGGGTGAATCAATTAAGTCAAGTTATCCTACAGTCCCAAACTCCCAGATGTATATATTAAAACTTTTTAGTCAAATAATCAAATCGGTAAGCTATCAACTATGCCTTTCTCTTCATCTATCGATTACCAGTAAATTAAATATTGTGTTCACCGATCTATCCAGTTATGAAATGTGTAAAGAAAAATAACAATTCAATACATCATACATATATAACACATGGATTTTTAATGTGGAAATCCTGCTAGGGGAAAAACCACTTGGGATTGCCCAAAATAATTCACTCTTCTGAAGTGAGCTTAGTTAGGAGCTAACCCTGTTAAAGGTTACAAAACACATTGTGACGTGTGACTTGGTTAGAGGATTTATCACTAACAGTTCTCCCTTGACTATGCATTCACTATGGGGTCAACACAAAAACAATCAACATTCAATGAATGTCATATTGAAATACAAAAGACTATTAAGTCTCACTCGATTAAGATATTTATCTATAACAATGGTTAAACTGATATAGTAATGATCTGATTCAAATATAACTATGACTTGTAGATTTTTAGATCTATGCTAAGCTCAAAATACCTCGGATCAATAATCAATTCAATCATTCATTTCCTTCAACTCTATTTTTTCTTGGTATATGCTTCTCTAGCGCTTGGTGTTGTCTACAGTTCTACTCGGTTCTATCTTCAACCAATTTGATTAGTGTTGCATAAAAAATATCTTTTCACATGAATTCTCCTGCAACATCAAGAATCCTAGCAAACTCAATAATGAATCTCATGTCTCCTTATATAGACATCATAAACTATTTTCTTTTCATACATAGATTTTGCCTCTTAATCTTCATCGTTCATTTTCCTGCTTTAACCTTCCTCGGGAGTTGTGTCATTAACATGTTGCATTCTCCTTCATTCAATCAATCTTGAATTTTGTCATCCATTAGATCATCATAACAAATATTATCTTCTATCTTGGAATCATAAATATTTGTCTAGATCATCATATCAGTCGACTACTATAAACTCTAGTTATTTCTTTCACCCAGTCAATACCTAAATGCATCGGTGATTACCTGCTCGGTTAATACTATACTTGGTATACACTACACTTTCTCAGTGTATACATAAATCTTCATTTACCGACCACACAAATTTGTTCAGTTCTAATCTTCAATACAAAATAGAATCATGTAATATAATCAAGTCATCAACATGATGCCATAGACTCAGCAATAAGTCACCCAATGTATACCATATCCATATCTTTCATATCCATCTCATCTTCATGTAAATATCTCATTCCTTTACCATTTTCCTTCTTTAGATGTTTGTAACCATCATGATAAGTATAGTAAAAAATAGTTGACATCAATGACAATACATTGACTAATTTAATTGTCTTACATATACTTTAGTAGCTCGGTGATCATCAATCACTATCTTTCACTTGTCCATTCTTTCCTTCAAGATATTCAATCAGTTGTAGGTTATCAAATAATAGCATCAATTTTATCTGTATCCACTTCAATGTTTCTATTAGAGATTATAAATCCAAGAAGTTTTCTACTGTCGACGCCAAAAGAACATTTTTGAGGATAAAAGTGTGTATTATATTTTGAAAGTCGTTCAAATATTTGTCTAAGAAAAAGCACATGATCTCTACAAGAAATGGACTTGGGGAGAATGCCATCAACATAATGCTCAAGAATTTTGTGAATCTAATCATGAAAGATAAGTGTCATAGAACATTGATATGTAGCACCTACATTTTTTCATCCAAAGCCATAACCAACCAATAAAAGGTTCCCCAAGGAGTAATGAAAGTGGTTTTGTATCGGTATTGATATGGGATAAATATTTGATTATAGCCAAAAAAACCATCCATGAAAGACAACAAAGCATGCCCCATTGTAGAATCCACAATCATATCAATGTTTGGGAATGGGAAGTCATCTTTCAAAGAAGCTTTGTTTAAGTTACGAAAATCGATACAAATCCTAATCTTATTGTTGCCCTTGGAGACAACTACAATATTTGAGATCCAAGGAGAATAGTTGATAGGACGTATAAAGCCAGCATCAATGAATTTTTCAATTTCATCTTTCACAAGAATAGTTATATCGGGCTTCATCTTGCATGTATTTTATTTGACGGACTTAGCATTAGGAGTAAGAACAATCTTATGTGTGACAATTTTAGAATCACTACTAGGAATATCAGAATAAGCCCAAGAAAAGATATCAAGAAATTCAAGAAAAGAGAAGTAAGATTCTTGCATTCATCCTCATTTAAACATTTTCCAATTTTGATAACTTTTCATGGCCATTAGGACCCATTTTCACATCAATGGTGTTATTAATGAAGAGATTACTTTTTTTGTGAAACATCCAAGAGAAAAGGTAAATTATGACGATGTTCAGTGTCTGTTTCTTTTCCAAAGTATGCTTCATCATTCAAGCAATAAGGAATTCTCTTGTTAAGATGAAAAGGAGGAAGATCTTTGTATGCCGACAAGAAATCATCTAAAGCATCATCAATATTAAAAGTATCAATAGAAGGTTTTTTATTAAACTCAATGAGATGAGGATTCAAAAATTTGAAAGGTCCAATAGAGATATTGTTAATATTTAGAGTGACAGGTGGTTGCTTGTAAGGATTGAATCCTAATCTATAAGAATTTTCATGCACTTCATTTTCTAGATGAACTTGTATCCCTTGTTCAAATTTTCCACAACCATTTCCATTAAATCCGTAGTTTGCAAGAAAATGATAACCATGACCATAATGAGAAGCCATATCTGAAAGAGTTAATGGATCTTCATAAGTCACTATGTCATAATAGTCAGGTTTGATAGTTTCATTAGTAGAAGCAACAATAAAGTTGTTACTTAACTCACCAAAAAGAGTAGTAGCTATAGGTTCTTTGTTAGTTTCATATTTAGATTGCATAAATGAAAGGATTGAAAATTTGTATTCACCAATATAAGTTGGGGTGAAATCTAAGGATCCCCAATCATCATCCAAAATATAACTAGAGGAAGGAGGTTCATCCTTAGATTGAGAATCAAGTGTTGGGTCAGAGTCTTGATTTTCTTCAATAGACACAAGATTATTAACTATTCAGTCTATCATATTCTTTAAGGGTGAACATCACATTTTTATAGATGAATTTGACTTTTCGATGAAGGGTTGAAGGAACAACATGCATATTATGTAACCAAGGTCTACCAGAAAGAAGATTGTAATTAAGAGGTCCATGCATCATATGAATAAGAGTGTCTAAAATAATTGGACCAACCCTAATAGGTAATGTTATGATACCCAATTTTTTCTTAGCTATATTGTCAAATCCACATATAGGAATATTATCAGGTTTAAGAGTTGTCATATCATCTTTGATTTCTTTCAGCATGTCCATACTACAAACATTCAATTTGAACCCATTATCAATTAAGGTCCTTCGAATAAGATTTCCATTGATAAGGAAAGCTACCATAAGGGAATTGTATTGATTTTGAACTTCTTTTGAAGGAAAATCATCTTGATTAAAAACAATTTGAGAAGAGGAAGGGGTAGTATGCATACATTCCTAGAAGGAATTACTGTTATCTTGGTTAGGGGGTGCAATTGGAAGAGTAGTTAAATATTTTTTCAATGCTTCAGGATATGTAGGAGAGGTTTGAAGAAGTTCCCATAAGGAAATCTTAGCAAGGGTATCATGTGATTGTTCAACCAAATCATACTCCTTTCCAAGATTGGGAGATAAGCGAGGTGCTAGTAGAAGAACATAGCGAGAAGGTTGTAAAGAAGTAGGAATAACCAGATTAGTAGGTTGAGGATTGTTTCTTGTATGATAGGTGTGAGCCACCTCATTGTAATCCTTAAAAATATCCAAAGGGCTCTGAGGTTTCCCTTTTATAGTTATAATAGGCTTGTTTGGAGTTTGAAAAGAATTTTGAGGAATACATCCTTTAACTATAACCACATATGAAGGATTAGATTTTTGAGGATAACCTTGAACAGTAATTAAAGGTTTTTTAGTAGGTTGAGTAGAAGGGAATCCTTTGATAGTTATCATAGGTTTAGCATGGACACCTACTTTAGGTATTTCTATGTTAAAAATAGAATCACTCAAAGGACACAAAGAAAGTAATTTTTGGTAAAGGTTTGGTTGAAGAGATGATGAAGAAGAAGATTTAGTAGAGATTGGGTCATGAGAGACCATATCTGGCACAACAAAACCTTCACTACTAGTCACCTCATGAGGATTCTTAAGATCGTGCCCACTAAACAAATCAAAATACTCATGAACAAAGAAGTCATACATGTTTAAAGAAAATTAAATGAAAAATGAAAAGAAATTATTTTTTTATTTTTCAAATATTTTTAGTTGTTCTTAGGTCCAGATGTACCAATTGAACTTTCTAGCACTTCAACAATCTCAGATCTAATCACCAACTCAACTCAGTTTCTAAATTATATATCAGAAACATATAACATGCAAATGTAAATAACTTGCAGAATATAACAACATTCACATCAAAACATTCACACAAGTATAACACCAAAATTATAGTGGAAACCCAACTTGGGAAAAACCACTTTGTAACATGCTATTGATATTTCACTCTTTTGAAGTGAGCTCTGTGAAAAGCCAACCGTGTTAAAGGTTTACAAACACATTGCTAGGTGTGACCTTGTTAAAGGATTTAAACACTCTGTCAAAAGTGACCTAGTTAAAGGATTTAAGTACATTCCATTAGAATGAAACCTTGATTAAAGGATTTATACAATGACTGATAGGTCAACCTTGATTAAAGGATTTAGACTGATACAATGGTTATAAAGTAACAATATTAGTTTTTGATCTAAAAAACATACAACTCACTTTGCAAATACAAATCCTCTTCCCACATATATGTTGATTTACTGATTGAGCTTCATTTCCATCTCCATCACTCATCTGCTCAGAATTCACTTCAAGCAATCATAACTCTTCTCAACTTCAACCTTCTGCTTAGACTTATCAATCAATAACATCAACAACTCCAGCTTTTTACTGTAACCTCACAATCAGGTTTTCCTTTATACCTCTTCAATTAGGTAGATCCATATTTTACCACCTAATCTCCTCAGTAGATCTTGGGTTTAGGTCAGATTCATCAAATCCTTCCATCATTTAAGTTCTTCACCCTTCCTTCTAGATACATCTTCATACTTCTCATTGAATCCATAATAAAATGATTTACCATGCATTAAATTCTCCATACAATTCATTAATAAAGTCAACGTGATTTACATATCCCAAGAATTCAACTATGTCAGCTGAGAATCTCAATTCTTTCTCCAAATGTAAATTACTGACACTCAGTCAATACTATGTTCTTCTCCTCGGCCATCACTGCGTAACTCGGTCATCTCTAAAAACTATCTTCCTTAGCTAAAACTATCTTTTCTCGATAATTTCCTATCGCTCAACATAAATTGATGTTCGGTCAACACTAAATTTACTTGACATATATTGTCGCTCGGTCGACACTAAAATCACTCTTCTTAAACTAGATTTCTTCACTTTTACTCGGTTAAGCCTACTTCTTCAATCTTTCTTCTTACTTAGATAAACAATACATTGTCTTATCAATGTGCCAACTAATCAAGTACCCATTGAAGTATCAAATGAATCAACCTTTCCTGAGGTTCTCTTGTTATCTCCTTGCCCTAATCCTTTTCATCAATCAATAGATATGGTACTCTCTATTGGTGCCCAAAAATGATGGATCAGATTTGGCCAACTAACAGGTACAAATTGATACCTCTGCAATTTTGGCTTAATCAAGCCAAGGTTGGTAGGTCTAGTTTCACTTTGAACTATTTAATTCTCTATGTCGTACAACTACATACATAAACAAACAAAATTCCTCCTAAGGTGGTAAAAGATTCTTTGAGGAAAGAAACTAATCTCCAAAAAATCTCTATTCTATAATACTTGACTAAATGGATTATACTAAAGAATTAAAAGTAATGCTTTTGAAATAATGATTTAATAATCTATAAACTACAAAGTATGAACCAAATGATAATTTCCAAATAATTATTATATCAGTGCCTTCTAAATACTTGGGCTATAGAGTCAAAAAACTTTCAATCCTACGTACGATCAGAGACGGTTTTAAAAAATTTGCTTTAATAAGACAAGACCATCATTTTAGAGGCTTCCGCTTGATTCACAATTCAAATCAATTTACACAACTGATCCTATCAAGTTTAACTCAAATTAAGAGACCGATAAGAACAATGGTAGGTTCACAAACCATACAATTGATATTCGAGTTGTATATATTAATTTTGAATTATGATACTCAGGGAATTCAACACAGTGAAACACTCTATTTAATAGAATATCTGAAAGACTAATTGAAAATATATAACTTATAACCACAAATAAAAAGAAGAGCACTTATCTTTATTGATGTTGAAAAACTGGTACATAAGAGTTCATAGTTGCAGTTGTTTATGAAATTCTATTCTATGAAAATATATCTTGTATTCTCTTTACATTTTACATTATGTATATATATGTGTTTGAGTGGCTTTCACACCTCTTTAGGGTGAAAAGACACAACCCTTATTACAAATAATTTGGAAAAACAATAAACTAACTAAAAAATAACTACCTAACTTTCGGATTTGGGTCTGGTAAAAAAAGCAAAAAACCTTGTGGAAAGCTAAGATTTTTAATGGAAATAGAAAATTTGATTTCCCAAACTGGGTCTTTTTTAGAGTTTTAAAATTCAACCATCTTCATCCTTTGTCGGTATCATCTTTGCAGCAGGTCGAAATTCCAACATTTTCTGAAGGCTTTGATCATAGAATTTTGATTGTTCTTGTCACAGAGCTTCCTTCCATAATCTTTTAACTTTTTAATTGAAAATTAATATAATTTTTTATCCCATTTCATGTACTCCATCATTAATTATTTGGCATGGAAATTAAGGGACCTTTTTTAGGGTTTTATCACTATATAGGACTCCAAATTTTGCCCAAAATTTAGAGCTCCAACAGGCTCTTTCTGGGGACGTATACTCCATGTGAGCATAATGAGATTCCAACTATCTCTGGAGAAGTAGACCAAGTATCCATACTTAATCTGATGCGAAGTAAAATTGGGTGGCCCCAGGCCCCCCCCAAATTGAATATTGATCTTTTCCTCTATCAAACACTTAATTTTGATCATACAATAACTCCCTCCTTGCTGCATTGGGTGCATCTTCCTTATGGACAATTTGTGTTGTTTCATCGATGCGGTCCTTGTTATTTGTCCTTTGTTTCATCTTTGAGAAATCATTAAGTGCATCATGATTTTTTCTGAATGGAGGATCTCTATGCATTAGACTAGTTATATCAAAATGAAATATCTTTACTTGAACAACTTCTTGCTCATAATTTTCTTTGTCTTTATACTCCATATGTTGTTTCTCATCATAAAATAGTTTTGAAGGTAACTCAAATTTAGGAGACATTACTATACTTTTATCAAGAATATGATTAGATAGGATATTAGGAAAAATTTTAGCACTATTCCTCAACACATTCTCCTCATTATGCCTGGTTGATACCATTTTATCTTCACATGTTTGATACAACTTCTATTCATAGGATGAACTGAAAGATGTCTCACCTCTTGAATACACTTCTCCACACATATTTTGAGTTTCATCATCCTCAAAATTATCATTAGGCCTGTTATCTTCATCCTGATGTCGATGGATTTGATTGCATAGAAGATTCTCTTCAAATAATGGATTCAAGAACATAGAGAACTCAAACATATATTCATCTTCTTGCTCTTCAAACAATGGATTCAGGAACATAGAGAATTTAGACACATCTTCTTCTTCCTCATTAATTTTATTTATATTATCTACTTCTATTTCATAGGTCCTATTATCACAAGATTCAGCCACACATAAATCAATAACTAGATTTATTATGTTCTTTTCTCTGATGTTATCATTTATTATATAATTACGTAATACATGTTTGATTATTCGAGATGCAAGTCAATGGTTGGATTTATTATTTTCTTCATCTGGATCTAGAACTTCATTAGAGCTTTGTACTCCTATAGATTTCACACTACATCTATCACCTTCTTGTCTTTCAATATTTAAAAATTTATCCAAGGGAGACATACAAGGCTCTGCTTCCCAGATGTATTGTTGATTCTCTTCTTGTTCATAACACATGTTATTTCCTTCACTTGCATAATGGAATTCATATAGAAACCATTGCTCAAATTCTTTCCAAGATGAAATACTTTGTGTCGGTAATGATTCATATGCGTCTCTTGCATTATCTTCTAATGTCCTAACAAATAGTTTTATTGCCTGATTTTTTGCACAAATCTCATAGTTCTCTATAAATGCATAAAATGCATCCAAATATTCAAGTATTGATTCATTCCATTCTCCATGGAACTTTGGTATAAGTTGTAAAAACTTATGGAGTAACTTAAAAGGAATACAATGGAATCCCCTGAGATCCAATGACCTGATACCATCTGGAATAAATGGTTTTCTCTGAAATGGTTGTTTATTCTGATACATTCAGAATATTTGAATTGGTAGTAACTTATTTCTTTATACATTAGGTTCTTGACAATAGAGTCGCCACCTTTTTCAAAGAGGAAAACTTTACTTATCTCCTTCTGGGTCTTCTTCCTCAGTAGAGTCACTGATTGAAATACTTTATTAAATAGAGTCGCCACCTCATTCGAGGAATGTCTTGCTTCTAGGTTCTTTCTTCTAGTAGAGTGTGCTTCCAAATAAATTAATATAACTACTTTCTGATTCTGATATGCAAAATCTAAAATTCTAGGTAACTTCACAATATATATTGTGAGAAACTCTCCCCAATAGAGTCGCCAATTTGTTGGTTCCCGAAAATGATGGATCAGATTTGGCCAACTAATAGGTACAAATTGATACCTCTACAATTTTGGCTTAATCAAGCCAAAGTTGGTAGGCCTAATTTCACTTTGAACTATTTAATTCTCTATGTCGCACAATTGCGTACATAAACAAATAAAGTTCCTCCAAAAGTGGTAAATGTTCCTTTGAGGAAAGAAACTAATCTCTAGAAAATCTCTATTCTATAATACTTGACTAAATGGATTATACTAAAGAATTAAAAGTAATGCTTTTGAAATAATGATTTAATGATTTATAAACTACAAAGTATGAACCAAATGACAATTTCTAAATAATGATTAGATCAGTGCCTTCTAAATACTTGGGCTATAGAAGCAAAAAAAATTGAATCATACATACGATCAGAGGTGGTTTTAAAAAAATTGCTTTAATAAGACAAGACCATCATTTCATAGGCTTCCGTTTGATTCACAATTCAAATCAATTTACACAACTAATCCTATCGAGTTTAACTCAAATTAAGAGACCGATAAGAATAATGGTAGGTTCACAGACCATACAATTGATATTCGAGTTGTATATATTAATTTTGAATTATGATACTTAGAGAATTCAACACAGTGAAACACTCTATTTAATAGAATATTCGAAAGACTAATTGAAAACATATAACTTATAACCACAAATAAAAAGAAGAGCACTTATTTTTATTGATGTTGAAAAACTAGTACATAAGAGTTCATAGTTGCAGTTGTTTATGAAATTCTATTCTATGAAAATATATCTTGTATTCTCCTTACATTTTACATTATGTATATATATGTGTTTGAGTGGCTTTCACACCTCTTTAGGGTGAAAAGACACAACCCTTATTACAAATTATTTTGAAAAACAATTAACTAACTAAAAAATAACTACCTAACTTTTGGATCTGGGTCTGGTCTAAAAACCAAAACACCTCATGGAAAGCTAAGATTTTTATTGGAAATGGGAAATTTGATTTCCTAAATTGGGTCTTTTTTAGATTTTTAAAATTCGACCATCTTCATCCTCTGTCAGCATAATCTTTTTAGTAGGTCGAAATTCCAACATTTTCTGAAGGCTTTGATCATAGAATTTTGATTGTTCTTATCACAGAGCTTCCTTCCATAATCTTTCAACTTTTTAATTGAAAATTAATATAATTTTTTATCCCATCTCATGTACTCCATCATTAATTATTTGGCATGAAAATTAAGAGGCTATTTTTTAGGGTTTTATCACTATAGGACTCCAAATTTTGCCCAAAATTTAGAGCTCCGACACTCTCCTAGATAGGAACTGTCTTACCAATTAAGGTTGGACATCAATGAATATACAATAATTGTTTCAATTGCAATTTCCTATAATATCCCTCTTTGGCATTGATGGTAACACCACATAAATAACACATGATTTACCAACCAATCCAAAAACTTTTTCTGTGCATCATATTTGTGTAATATCCTTAGCTTCATTCTATTTCACAACAACTTTGCCTTGCCTGACCGTTCACATAGTTACTCCCTCTGAATATTTTCAGTCAACCAACTGTCATTGAATCTCTCCTTCTTTGACAATAATGCCAAAGTAGTATCTATCACTTACATCTTCCACATGTAGATGTATTCTTGTTAGTTTCGTATACAGTATTTCTCCCTCTGTCATCTTGCTTATGACTGATTATCAACTTTGTTGTACTTCTCACAACTCTAGGTAGCTCCTAAAGTGTGACCTTGTCTTCATGAATTTGTCAGATATTTTGTGTGGCACATTTGATGCAATGCTCCTAGTTGACTAGGCAGCCTTAGTTAGGGGAATCACCCCTAGTTTACCTCTAAGATATTCATGAGCATCCTTAGGTAAATCTTTTGTGAATATTTCTGCTAGTTGTTCCTTTGTATTCACATATTTCATTCTCACTTATTTATCTTGTACCAGTTCTCTCAAGTAATGATACTTGATAGCAATATGTTTAGTCTTTGTGTGCATCACTGTATTCTTTGATATATTGATAGCAGTTGTGTTATCACAGAAAATAACAACCGGCTCAGTGATTTCCTCTTTCATTGCTTTCAAAAATTGCTTGATCCATACCAAATTTGAACAATTCAATGCAGCTGCTACATACTCAGCTTCTACTGTAGATTGGGAAATGCAATTCTGTTTCTTGCTTGTCCAGAAGACTAATCTCTTTCCTAGAAAGAATTCTCCACCACTTTTACTTTTCCTGCCATCAATATTTCATGCCCAATCTACATCAATGTAAACTCTCAGTTCAAATTTCTCATTCTTTTTGTAGTACAATCCATAATCTTTTGTCCCTTTTAGATATCTCAGTATTTTCTTCACTTCCATTATATGATTTTCCTTAGGATTGGTAGAAAATCTTGCCACAATCCCAACTGCTAGGGCTATATCTGGTCTTTTGTGGACAACATATTGTAGCTTTCCAATCATGGATCTATACCGGGTTTGATTCACTTCAACAGTATCATCATTTTTAGATAGTTTATGTCCAGTAGCCATAGGAGTACTTACTAGTTTGGAATCCTCCATACCAAAAGTTTTCAGTATCTTTTTAACATATTTAGATTGAGTAATAAAGATACCTTTCACCATCTGATAAACTTGTAATCCAACAAAGAATTTTATCTGACCAAACATAGAAATTTCAAACTCAGATTGCATCTCATTTGAAAATTTCTAACATAGAGCATCTTGTTCACCAAATATGATATCATCAACAAAAATTTCAGCTAACAAAATCCCTTTACCTTCTTCAGCTTTCATATATAGATTGTTATTGTCATTTGTTCTTGAAAATCCAATCTTTATCAAATAACTATGCAACCTCTCATACCATGATTTGGGGGCTTGTTTCAATCCATACAAAGCCTTGTTCAATTTACAAACCATATTTTTTCTTTCTTGGGTCAACAAATCCTTTAGGTTGTTCAATGTATACTTCTTCTAATATACCATTCAGAAATGTAGATTTGGCATCCATCTGATATACTTTGAAAATCTTTATATGTAGCATATGCAAGTAGAGTCCTTACTCCTAATATTGCTACAAGAGAAAATGTGTCCCCATAGTCTATTCCTTCTTCTTGTGCATAACCCTTGAATACCAATCTTGCCTTATTTCTTGTGACATGTCCATGTTGATTAAGCTTGTTTCTGAATACCCATTTTGTTCCAATAACATTCTTATCTTCTGGTCTCGGCACTAGAGTCCAGGTATCATTCTTTTCTATCTAATCAATTTCTTCATTCATAGCTTGTATCCAGTCATCATTCTCTAAAGCATCTTTTACAGTTTTAGGCTCAAACTCACATAGTAAACATGTAGGGTCTTTCAACTTACTTCTTGTCAAGACTCCAAATTCCTTATCTCCAATGATTTTCTCAGGTTTATGATGTCTTCTTACATACTGTGCCAATGTAGGTTCAGATTTATTTTCTCCTTGATCTTTAGGTTCATCATGCAAATTATCAGTTTCTTCTTCTGATTTCTCATTAGCATCCTCCTGATGCTTGACAACATCCTCCTAATGCTCGACATTTCTTATTCATGACTCTGCATCTGGTTCAAGTGTGTTACTTGCCTCTCCTTCTTCCATGTACACAAAAGATCTATAGTCTTCAGGTTCTTGTTTTCCTTCTAGTTCATTCTTTTCTACATCTTCATCAACTCTCACATTTTCACTTTCCACAACTTTGTTAGTATTAGAATTCAAACACTTATAAGCTTTTCTCTTAGTGGAATAACCAAGGAATATGCCTTCATCTCTTTTTGTATCAAATTTTCCATTCATATTGTCTTTTAGCATATAGCATTTACTCTCAAAGATTCTAGAATATTTCACATTAGGTGCATATCCATGCCATAACTCATAAGGTGTAGCATTTGTACCTTTGTTAATTTGTACTTGGTTTAAGGTATAAAAAATTGTACTTACAGCTTCTCCACAATAGTTTTGTGCAACATTCTTCTCAATCATTAGTGTTCTTGCACAATCCATAATTGACATGTTTCTTCTCTCTGCTATGGCATTATGTGGAGGTGTTCTTGGTGCAGACACCTGTCTCTTGATTCCTCTATCATTGCAGAATAGATTGAAATAATTTGTTATAAACTCTCCACCTTGGTTAGATCTCAGACATTTTAGGCTTCTACCTATTTGTTTTTCAACTTTTGCCAAATACCACTTAAACAACTGAAATGCTTCAGATTTTTCTTTCAAAAACATTACAGTCATCATCCTAGTGTAGTCATCAACAAAAAAAATAAAGTACTTATCACCACAATAACTTTGTACACCCATAGGTCCAAAAAGGTCAGTATGAACCAATTCCAAAATATTTTCAGAAGTAAATGTCTTTCTCTTAAAACTAGACTTTGTCATTTTTCCCAACTGACATTGTTTACACATCACATTATCAAGTTTCTTCAATCTCGGCAAACCTCTAACTTTCTTCTTTTTACTAATATTTACCAGATTGTCAAAATTTACATGACACAACCTGTTATGCCATAACCATACATCATCAAATTGTGCAAAAAAACATATTTCTTCAGATAGGTCTAGATAGAACAAGTTACCTCTAGTCTGTTCTCCACTTCCAATTAGTTCACCAGTGACATCAAATATTTTATCATTTATGTGATGAAACTCTACTTGGTAACCAATACTGTTTAGCTGTGCAACACTCAACAAATTATAGTTAAGACCTTCAACCCAATAGGTATTTTCACATGTGATCTTATCAGTCAGCTTAATTGATCCTTTACCTCTCATAGGACATAGTGCATCATTACCAAACTTAACACTTCTACCTTTTTAATGATCTAGGGTTTCAAATTTACTTTTATCACCAGTCATGTGATGTGAGAAACCACTATCAATAATCCATTTATCACCTTTACTCACATAAGAAATAAGTGTAGTTTTCTCATCTTCATCAAAATCATCTTTCATAGCAACATAAACTACTTCAATATCACAATTATCAGTGTCACTATCAGTTTCCTCTTCAACAATATAATAGGATTTCTTATCTTTGTCCTTGTAGTCTCTATACCTTCGGTGATCTTTGTTATCTCTCTTATCCTTGTACTTGCTTTCTTTTTTCTTGTCCTTATCATTCCTGTTAGGACATATTGCTGCAATATGGCCAACTTTGTTACATGAAAAATAGATTATAAGAAGTTTAACTTTATATTTTCCTTTTCTTTTTTTTAATCTTCTAGCCATGAGTGCCTCAAGATCATCTAGTTCCTCATCAGAAGTGTCACTATCACTATCATTGTCACTATCACTATGACTTTTCACACATTTTTCTTTTTCTCTCTTAGACTTATGCAAAACCATTTGTGACTTGAATGCAGATTCAACATTAGGAATAGTGTAGTTATCATAGTTAGATAGCTCAAAAGCAATAAGCTTACCAACAAGACTTTCCAGTGTTAGAACATTACCAGGGTTACATCTTGATTCTTGAATTGCAGAAATTATGATAGCATAGATAGGAGGAAAAGTTCTCAATAACTTACCAATAACAGTCTCATCATCAATGATTCCATTAGCTCCTCTAATAGAATTCACTATCTCCTTAATTCTACCACAATATTGAGCAATATTTTCACCTTCTTGCATTTTCTTTTCATCAAACTTACCTCTCAAGCTTTCAGCTTTTTCTCTCAGGACATTTGTATCACCACCATAGATAGTTGCAAGAGTATCCCACATTTTCTTTGCAGTAGTGCAGTATTTGATATCTTCAAATTTAGGATAGCTTAAGGTAGATGCAATCTCCAACATTGCTTGATTGTGTTCTTGTTTTTCTTTCATCTCCTTGGTATTCAAAGGTGCAGTAGGTATAACATAGTCATGTTCCACATAGTACTTTGCCGAATCACCAATACCAACTAGATGCAATTTTATCAAACATTTCCATGCAGGGAAGTTCTCTTTGTTCAACTTTGGTACCTCCTTTTTATACATCTTGATCATTAGCTTCAAGTACCTTTAAAATTTTCTCAGTAAGCACCAACAACTTTGTTACCAATTGTTAGAATTATTTAGAATAATAAAGAGGGGGGTGAATCGGTTGTTCTCAGGTCCAAATGTACCAGCTGAACTTTCTAGCACTTCAACAATCTCAGATGTAAACTCAAACTCAACTTGGTTTCTAAAGTATATATCAGAAACATATAACATGTAGTCCACTGTTCAAATGTAAATAACTTGCAGAATATAACAACATTCACATCAAAACATTCACACAAGTATAACACCAGAATTATAGTGGAAACCCAACTTTTGAAAAACCACTTTGTAACATGCTATTGATATTTCACTCTTTTGAAGTGAGCTCTGTGAAAATCCAACCCTGTTAAAGATTTACGAACACACTGCTAGGGGTGACCCTATTAAAGGATTTAAACACTATCAAAAGTGACCTGGTTAAAGGATTTAAGTACATTCCATTAGAATGCCACCTTGATTAAAGGATTTATACAATGACTATTAGGTCAACCTTGATTAAAGGATTTAGACTGTTATAATGGTTAGAAAGTAACAATAGTTTCTGATCTGAAAAACATACAACTCACTTTGCAAATATAGATCCTCTTCACACACATATGTTGATTTATTAACTGAGCTTCATTTCCATCTCCATCACTGATCTGCTTGGAATTCACTTCAAGTAATCACAATTCTTCTCAACTTCAGCCTTCTTCTTAGACTTATCAGTCAATAACATCAAAAACTCCATCTCCTCACTGTAACCTCACAATTAGGTTTTCCTTTATACCTCTTTGGTTAGGTAGATCCATCTTTTTCCACTTAATCTCCTTTGTAGATCTTAGGTTTAGGTCAGATTCATCAAATCCTTCTATCATTTAATTTCTTCACCCTTCCTTCTAGATACATCTTCAAAATTCTCATTGAATCCATAATAAAATAATTTATTGTGCATTAAATCATCCATACAATTCATTAATAAAGTCAACACAATTTACATATCCCAATAATTCAACTATGTCAGCTGGGAATCTCAATTCTTTCTTCAAATGTAAATTACTAACACTCGATCAATACCATGTTCTTCTCCTCGGTCATCACTGTGTAACTCTGTCATCTCTACAAACTATCTTCCTCAGCTAACACTATCTTTGCTCGGTAATTTCTTGTTGCTCGGTATAAATTGATGTTTGGTCAACACTAAATTTACTTGACATATGATGGCACTTGGTCAAGACTAACATCACTCGACTTAAACTAGATTTTTTCACTTTTTCTCGGTTAAACCTACTTCTTCAATCTTTGTTCTTACTTATATAAATAATACATTATCTTATCAATGTGCCAACTAATCAAGTACCCATTGAAGTATCAAATAACTCAACCTTTCTTGAGGTTCTCTTGTTATCTCCTTGCCCTAATCCTTTTCATCAATTAATAGATATGGTACTTGTAGACACCGAAAAATCCTTCAGAAAATAAATTATTTTTGTTTTCTGAAAATCCTTGATGACATCATCATTTATTAATTAATTAATTATTTAATTAATTAATTTATTTTTATGGCATTAAATCCCTCTGTCTTAATTAAAAATCTTTAATTAAGGAATCTAGCCTAAAAATGTCATTTGGACATTATCCCTAATTTATTAATTATTTAATTAATAAATTGACCAAAAAACCTCAAAAATAAATTAATTTATTTTTTATCCCAAAGTTGAACAAAATTCTAAAGAGCACTAAACTCTTCTAGAAAGTCCTAAACCTTCCTCTAAATGGGTCAAATCCCTAATCTAGTCCCTTCAAACCCTAAGCCTAGATATTTAATATTTATTAAATTTACTTTTAATAAATATCTAAATCTCACCAAAAGCCACTTGCCCATCCCTTTCTCCTAATCCTAATCCTAATCCCCTTTTTAATCTTGTCACATTCCATTAGCAAAAGGTTTACCAAAACTTATGCTAACCTCCTCCTTAGTCAACAAAGATGGCCATCTCTTGGCCACCCCTTGCAAATGCATTTAAGGATGCATTTAAGCCTTCCTTATCTTTCTTACATGCATTCATTATGCATTTAAGACCTTCTTATCCCTTCCTTGCCACCTCTTGGCCTTGGGCACATTTACCAAATTGTGCACATGCCCTCAAACTTTCAACTCAATCCTCCCTTGACACTTGTCCTTGACTCAACCCTAACCTTAGCCCTAACTCTGACTCATCCTTTTAACCCAAGACCTTCCCTTTTCCTATAAATAGCCTCACTTCTTTGAGCAAACAATCCTCTCTCATCTTTCAACTCTCAAACTCAATAGCAAAGTTATAATGCCATTTTCATTCTAGCATAAGCATAAACTCATCATTTTAGATCATTTTCAAGCTTAAATCACATCTAAATTAGCTTAAATGGATTAACATAGATTCATTTCTTGTTTTAATCTTAGTTCTTTCATTTAGCTTTGCATATTTGTGTGTTCTTGAGGCCTTTTGAGGCAAAATAGGTTCTTCATACCTATTTTGTGTCATTTTGGGTCTTCATCAACCTCAAATCATCCTATTTTGCATGCTCCAAGTGCTTGAGTTTGCACACCCACATCCATTTATATCCAAGCATATCAAACGGTGCATGGGCGCATCCGTTTTAAGCTTAAACTGAGGTGGCTTTGATTTTAGTTTGTTTACCATTAGATTTGATTTGATTATATGCTATGACGTTTGTTTGTCTTTGGCCTTCAAAACAGGTTTAGGTGCACGCTCAAATCCTAGTCTACATTCTGGCACGCCCGGTGGGACGCAAACCATAATCATTTTGATGAAATTATACTTTATATGCTTGTATTTTGCAGGAAATAAAAGAAATGTCACCTTCATGAAAAGAAATGATGCCTACAGCAATTAAATGTCACTTTCAAACAAAGAAATGTCGCCTTCATCAAAAGAAATGTCGCCTACAAACAATCCAGTCACGCTTTCATGCAATTAAATCACGCCTTTGAGGAAAGAAATGACGCCTGTGAGCTCTGTTTTCACGCCTGCATAACTGAGATTTTCCTATGATCGATAACTTCTGTTACGTCCCAGAATTCTTCTTCTGTTGCCTTCTTGTAAAGAAATCATGCCTGTAACGAAAGAAATCACGCCTGTGGTTTTTTATCTGTCGCCTTTTTAAGTACAGAATGTCACCTGTAAGAATTAAATCTCACCTCTGAACTTTCCAGCGTCGCCTATAAGCTGGACAGTGTCGCTTTTTTTTTTTTTTTTTTGTCTTGAGGTTCTGGGGACTGGTTTTTGTTTATTTCTCTTATTACAGCAAAGGTCAAACTCAATCTCGAATGAAACTAAAGGAATGAACTTAGGTCCTAAGTGTCATTGTCAATTTGAAAATCAAACCAAATCTTGAATGCACTAAAGGAACAAACAACTCTATTCCCTCATCTGTTTCAGATTTCAAAGCAAGCAAACAAATTCAATCTTGAGTGATCTAAGGGATAAAACAAAGCTTTTTCAAAGTTCTTAAATCAACTCGCTAATCAAATCTTGAATGCACAAAAGGAAAGAACTTGCAAACATTCAATTCATTTACGTTTTGGAGAAAAGAAAAAATCAAAATCTAAACACGAGTGTCTTCATTTCAAAGTTCAAACATCACTTAATCAAAATTGGAAAAATGAACAAAATCTGCTTGATGTGCATGTAGGAGTTTTTCAATTCTTGCATAATCCTTGTTAGAGTAAGCAACGTGGAACATTTGAACTTGGACAAGTTCACCTGTTCTGCTTTTAGCGAGGCCTGTCCAAGGAGAAGCGCTTCCTCCTCAGAGAACGACCTCAAACCGGTATCCCCTCCGGCCGGTATACAAATAAGCGAATACCAAAAGAATCGCTTACATCTCCTAATCGCCGGACGTTCGTGCCAAACACGTGTCTATGGATGGTAAACATTCCTCTCCCCCAGCATAATTGGCAAGGCTCTTAAGTGAGTCACGGATGATCAGCAAAACCGGGTATGGAGACATCACAAAAACATTAGCAAACTGATGAAATAGAGGCTACCCTATCTACATCCGAAAGTATCAAAATCCTTGTGCAAGGACCGATTCCAAGGGGTTTACCGGGTCGCCTCAAGATTACTCACCATTTGTATTCCCTTCTAGGGGATACCAAGCTGTGGGCAAGCGATTTTGATACTCACCTTCCTTAGGTAGATCTGTTTGAAATGCTTGACAGTCAGAGACTCTGTGAAAACACTTGTTGAAACATACACTTTCAAAGATTTGTCAGAGTCAGTTGCCTTTGTTTGTATCCCGCAGGGTTGCTTTGTCCCTTGCAGAGATTGCTTTGACTTTAACTTTTGCCATTGGAAACCTTTGCCCCAAAATCAGAAGCCTCTTTTCCAAGAGATGCCCAGCAAGAACAAACATCCTAAAGCAAAGTTGCCCAAATCGCAAGCCTATCAAGAGCAAAAAGTTATCAAGAAGAACACCAAGACCTATCAATCCATTATCCAAGCAACCCAAGCAGAGGAGAAGTCCCAAACCAAACTTGAGAACATTTCCCATAACGCCCGCATCAAACAGTTCGCCTTCCATTTCCAAGTTAACCATCACTTTGTCAACCTTGAGCCAGAAGATTAGCCAAAATTCTTGTTCATGTCTTGTTCCATCTTCAGATCTTGAAATCTTGTCTCAAACAGCCTTGCATCTTGGTTTCATCCTAGTTTCACCCTTTGCATCAGCATCAAAACGTTAGTTGCATTTCAAAACATCATAAAGTTGCATTTGCATTCATCTTCCTACCAGCATTCTAGAATCATTCCTTGTCATCTGCATTGTCCTTTTAGATAGAGCATTTGTCCCTTCACCCTTCAATACCTTTTCCACCAGCATCCCCCCATCAGCTTTCCATATCTTTCCAGTAGATCCATCATCTTTTGCTCCAAATCCAGAGATCCACCAACACTTAGTGTTCTACCTTTTGAGTTGTTCCTATCCTATATCCAAGATCAGAGACCATCATCCTCTTTTTGACACAACGTTTTATCATAAAGAAATCAAACCTTGTCCTTGCATAGCCATCATCTCGAGCAAGAGATTGGAGTGTATTGATAAGAAACTTGTTAACCGAAGATCATCAGTCTATCTTAGGTTGACCCCATCATATCTCTGATCCTCCATTTGGGAAAAATAGCAGCTCATTTGTTGACCGCTCAGTAATCTTTCACCAGCTTTCCACCAGCAACCTATCTTTCCTCCACCGTCTTGATCCATATCCGTTCCATCCATCTTCCATCATCACCATCTTGATCCCTATCTTTGCATTTGCATCTTAGAAGTCATCATCTTTAGAAGTTCATCAACTTTGCATCCATCAACATCTTTTAGCCAAAAATCTTGCATACATTTAGCACTTGCATCTCCATGCCTGTTGAGACCAGATCTCAGAAAAGAAGAAGCATGAATCCTTATCCACCAACAAACTCATCCGATCCCAAACTTTTCACCAACGCCATGATGACCTATAATCCCCAGATCCAAGCCAGTAACCCATGTGAAGATCCAAACATCCCTTCATCCCCGTTGGCAAACCAATCATTTGCGAATCCTCCAGAAAGCCCACCAGCGACCAATGCCCTTGTACCACAACATCAGCAAAGCACATTTGTTCACTACCTGCCAGAAATTACCTCCATCCCACCATCTCTCTATCCACGCATCCCCATCAAAACTATCCAAGTTCCAGCACAAGCGTATCCTCAAACACCCCAAGAGCTTTCCACCATTCCCCTTTTCTTGCAAGGAAGCCTCGCCAGTCCCGCAACACAAGCTGCAGCACCATCCGCTCCATCTCATACCCCTTTTTCTTCATCATCTGCTATGGCTGCCCAAGCCCAAAACCAACACTTAAACCAAAGTCAGCTTCCACCTCTCACGCAAGCTTTTACACCAAAAGCTTCGCCACCATCCGCAAGTCAAGCAACACCTTTCACCATCAAAGGAGCACCGTCACCCTTCACCCCCCAAGCACCCGTACCTTCTTCTTTGGGGTTAGCGCAATCGCTCCCCATTCTAACCTCATCTTTCTCTTGGGTGTTTCCTTCATTTTCCTCCTCACAAGCATCCGCTCAACCACAACCTCAACAAGCTCCTTTCTCTCAACCATCATTCGTGTCCCAAGCTCCTGTTGCTCCTACCATTCCATCATCCGCTGCAGTGCACCCTAACACAAGCTCTCAGTGGAGCCTTACACAAGAAGAAATGAAGGCATGGGGGATCCCATCTCAGTCCCCTACATCTATGGTTACAAGTCAACAAACCGCCTTCGTCCAAGCAACACAACAAGTTCCACCACCTCAACAGCCAACTTTCCCCAGCTATCTTACCCCATCACCCTTTGCTTCTAGCTTTCCCACATCTGTTCCACCTCTAAGTAACGCAGGCATGTACCCAGATTATATCAGCCAAACCCAAAGCCAACCTCAGCAACTACCACCATCATACCCGCAAGCAGCATCATTCCAACAGCCTCCCCCACAGCAACCACATGTCCCTTTTCAGCAAATGCCCATCATTCCTCAACAATAGCAAGTCCCTTGCTATCAGCCTCAGCAACAAAACCCTATCATCCCCCAGCAACAACAAGTTCCCACCCATCAGTTACAACAACAAGTTCCAAATGTCCAATATCAGCAAGCAGTCCCACAACAACCGCCAGTTCAACAACAGCAAGTAGCCCAACAACATCAAGCGGTTCCATATCATTTACCACAATATCCCCCTACGCCACACCAGCAATATCCCCAGCAACCATTGCCCCAAAATCAGTTCCAACCCATTTATCCACAGCAAGCGCCATATCCAATTCCACAGCTTCCATCACAAGCAGAAGTTCCAGTTCCCTCGCCACTCAATGCTGAGTGGGAAGCAATGAAAAATGCTCTAAAGGAGCTACAAAGCAGAACAGAGAATAAAACATACAAGTTCGAAAAGGTATGCTCATATCCCTTCGATCGGTCTATAGCAACTATCCCTTTCCCCAAGCATTTTGAGATGCCCAAGTTTGACAAGTATCGGGGGAAAGGAGATCCAGTAAACCATATCAAAGAGTTTTACATGGCGTGCCAAGAAGTGGCTTACAGTGATAACTATCTCCTGTGCCTGTTTCCCAAGAGCTTGGGAGGAACTGCTGTTGAGTGGTTTTACAAAATACCACATGGGACAATAAAAACCTTTGCTGAACTCTCTGAGAAGTTCATCACACACTATGCCCATAATGTGGAGAATGAGTTGTCCCTGCTAGACTTATGCAACTCAAAGCAGAAAGACGGAGCAAGCCTTGCAGAATACTTGCAAAGATGGAAAAATCTTACAACCAGGTTATCATATTAGCCGCTAGAGAAGCATCTAACAAAGATCTTCATTGATAACCTGCATCCAAAGCTATCCCATCACATGCGAATGAACTGCCTCCAGACATACCAAGACATCAAGAGCAAAGGCATAGGCATTGAGAAAGCTCTCCTAGACGAAGGCACTATTCGTCACTTCAAGGATGATTCCAAGAACAAACCCAATAATGATAAATCCCGTTACTGGAATCGTAACAAGAATGTTGTTACAGATGGAGCCATTGACACTAAGAATGTACAATTTGTTGTGGCTAGTCCTACACCAGCTCAAACATACCAACCGCCACAAGTGCCTATCTATCAGCAACCACCAGCTCCCACATATCAAGCACCTATTTATCAGCAGCCTCCTCAAGCTCATCAACCACCTGTGCAACAGTATCAACAGCAATACCAACAACAGCAGCCAGCACGTCAAGGAAATCCTATTAATGCAGTTAACTTTGCCCCAAGGCAGAACAAACCCAACAATCAGAACAATCCAAAGAGGACTTTCACACCTTTGGGTGAGCCTCTGGATCAGATCTTTTATCGGCTAGCCAAAGCAAATATGATCACATATCCGCCCATCCCACAGAAGGATGACAACGCACCAAAGTCTGATTGGTATAAAGAAAATGAATACTGTGATTACCATCGTGTGAAGGGGCACAAAACATTGAAGTGCATGCGGCTTAAGAACTACATCCAGGATCTCATTGATCGCAAGGAGATCAAGGTCAATGCACCAGCTCAAGCTTCACCCAACACCGGTTTGCAAATATATCAAAATGTGTTCCCTCAACACGATACCGGGAAGAATCAAGCCAACGCCAATCAGCCCCAAAATCGTGGCAAAGGCAAGCAAGAAGATCACACAGCGGCCTACATCAACTATGACAAGTATGTCGGATGCATAACTCAAGTTGAGCCCATCCAAGATGAGCCCACCATCAATACCATCCACGTCAGAGGGCCGGATCGACAATGTGCTGCAACTACCCGCAGTGGTAGGATAACTATTGCCGGCGCTCCTCCGAGATCAGCTGCTCCTCCAAGGCCAACATCTACTGCATCCACAGCACAGTCTAACACTAGGCCAGCATCAAATGCACGCGCAACACAACATAATGCACCAAGAGCACAATACAATATCATAGAGCATCTTGGGAACATGCCAGCCCAAATATCTATCTTGGATTTTCTCCGCACATCACCCATCCATCAGGAGATCCTGGACAAAGCTCTAAAAGAAGGTCATGTCCCCACGAACATTAACACAACTCAGTTTGAAACTCTTGTGGGACACCTATCAGCAGCATGTGCCTTGTCCTTCAAAGAATCTGATATGCCAGATATCGCTCCTAACCATACTCTCCCTCTCCGCATTGCTGTCATGGTCAGAGATTTCGCCATCAAACGAGTTCTAGTGGATAATGGCTCAGCCCTCAACTTGTGCACATTAAAATTCATCAAGAAGATCGAGTTCACAGAGGCCGACATACAACATGAACAAATCACTATCAAAGCATATGATAACTTTGAGCGTACCTCTGAAGGTACTATAACTTTGCCTATTCAGCTAGGCCCAGCAGCGCAAGATACTCTCTGCCACGTTGTTGATCTTGACCTACCGTTCAATATCCTCCTCGGTCGTCCATGGATCCATTCCATTAAGGCCGTACCATCTACTTACCATCAGTGCATCAAGTTTCCACATCAAGGCACTGAGGTTACCATCCACGCTGACCCTAACCCCTTCGCATACTGCCTTGCGATGGAAGCATCTTTCCCTCATTCTACTCATTGTCCTGGAACCGATATTGGTACTTCTATTGCTAGCTCATCCCGATCCCATCGCGATCCAGAGACCATCCTCTCTTCCACCTTATCATCCGTCAAGATCAACAACCAGGGTTGTGGCGAATACAGCCTCAGTGATGCATTTGCTGTAGGAGCTCTTCCACGTGATCCACATACTCAAGGGCGCCCAAGTTGTCAAAACAAGCCTGTTGAGGAACATTATAAGCTCAAGCAAATCAGAAACATGACTTTTGAGTCCCATGGTACTTCAAAGAGAAATACCCAATCCCCTACAAAAATGTCACAGAACACTATAACTATTAAGGTGGTGGTCTAGGACCACAAGAGGACAGAAATTTGTTTCCTATCATACCATCCCAGAATCCAGAATAGCAAGGACTTGGCTTTAATACCCCTCGCCTGCTTGAACAAGAGCCCAATACCACAACTACGGGCACTAACATGACCAACGTAAACTTTTCGAATAGCCAGGATGACCTCATGGAAATTGAAGACATCCCCGAAGAGAAAGACATCCGATCCTACGATGATATCTTTGCCGACGACACCCTCCTGGGGACTTCTGTTCTCCAACAACTCTCCATTAACCTCATAGATCTTCCCCTCACAAACCCCGACCTCATAGATTGGGACCAACCAAGCATCGCACACATCGATGAGTTCCAAAGCGCACAAGCACTCCTAGAATTCATGGGGGCATCAGATCCAGCAAGCAAACAGGATCCAACATCAACCTCTATCTATCAGCTTCACCCAGAAGGATATTTTGGGGAAGAGGCAAGCTTTAGTCACAAAAATGAAATAGCAGGAGAACATCATGAGTCTTTATGTGAAAACCCCCTTGGGGCACATTCTGATTCCAAAATAGTAAAAATAAAGGGCGTATCTTCTAGTGAAAACCTGGCAATTCAGGCGCTAGAAGATGAAGCCTTGCCTCTTCCCCCTATCCAAGATTATAGACAAGAGCAGTCGCCGATCATCATAGAAGAGACCAAGCCAATCAACTTGGGAACAGAAGAATGTCCAAGGATCACCTACATTGCAGTCAACCTAACAGAAGGAGAAGAAATGGCTCTCAGTGCCTTGCTCAAGGAATCCATCATCAACTTTGCATGGTCATACGCCCACATGCCTAGGCTTGATCCAAACCTTGTTGTTCATCATCTATCAGTAGATCCAAATGTCAAGCCAGTGAAGCAGAAGCTAAGGAAAATGCATCCAAAGGTAGCATTGCTCGTCAAAGCAGAGCTCGAGAAGCTCCTCCAAGCTAAGATTATCAGAGCTATAGATTACTCAGATTGGATCTCCAACATGGTACCTGTCACAAAGCCTTCAGGAGACATCAGAATATGCACTGATTTCAGGGACTTGAACAAGGCATGCCCTAAGGATGACTTCCCATTGCCAAACATAGACATGCTTGTAGACCTCACAGCAGGTCACAAAATGCTATCACTCATGGATGGCTTTTCCGGCTACAACCAGATTCATATAGCAGAAGCAGATCAACATAAAACAACATTCACAACCCCATGGGGTACCTTCTACTACAACATGATGCCATTTGGGCTAAAGAATGCAGGGGCCACATATCAGAGAGCAATGACAACGATCTTCCATGACATGATCCACAAGATCCTTGAAGACTATGTGGATGATATCCTTGCAAAATCCAAAACAAGAGATGAGCACCTCGACATCCTAGAGCGTGTATTTGATCGTCTGAATCATTATGGCTTAAAGCTTAATCCTAAGAAATGTGTCTTTGGTGTTACATCTGGAAAGCTTCTAGGCTTCATCATCTCTAGACGAGGCATAGAGATCGATCCTAAAAAGGTAAAAGCAATAACGGAGATGCCTCCACCAAGAAATCTCAAACAGCTCAGAAGCCTACAGGGCAAGCTTCAATTAGTTCAGCGGTTCATCTCTCAGCTAGCAGATAAGTGCCAACCATTCTCACATCTCTTATGCAAAGACACCAACTTCAAGTGGGATCCCATATGTCAAAGAAGCTTTGATAAGCTCAAGGACTATCTAGCTAATGCTCCAATCCTAGTACCACCGGTTTCAGGATGCCCACTCATCCTTTACATCTCAACAATAGCTACAGCACTAGGGGCACTCCTAGCACAGCATGATGATGAAAATAGAGAATGAGCTATCTACTACATCAGTCGCACTCTTGTGGGTTATGAGCTTAACTATTCACCCATGGAGAAAGCATGCCTAGCAGTGGTCTTTGCCACTCAAAAACTTAGACATTACATGCTTAGCCACACAATCAAGCTCATATCAAAGGTGGACCCTCTTAAGTATCTATTATCAAGGAAAACCCTCACAGGCCGTATGGAAAAATGGGTCATGTTACTCAACGAATTTGACATTCAGTATGTAGATCGCAAAGCAATCAAAGGGCAAGTCATTGCCGATCAACTAGCAGAAGCACCACTGGTGGATGCCTATCCACTAATCATGGAATTCCCCGATGAACATTTATGCATGATTGAAGAGCAGCCCATGTGGAAACTATACTTTGATGGTTCCAACACATCCCATAGCTCTGGCGCAGGAATCCTATTCGTCACACCTCAAGGTGACTATATTCCAAAATCATTCAAATTGGGATTCCCATGTACCAACAACATTGCAGAATATGAGGCACTCATCTTAGGTCTCAGAACAGCCATTCAATGGAATATCATAGAATTACAAGTATTTGGAGATTCACAGCTGATTATCAAACAAGTCCTAGATGAATATCAGACAAAGGATGACAAGTTGCTACCTTACAAAGAGCTGGTGGACAAACTGCAAGAGCATTTCCTACATCTACAGTTCACACAGATCCCAAGACTTCAGAACAAAGCAGCGGATGCAATGGCAACCATTGGATCCTTGTTGGAAATCCCACGTGACGCAACACAATATGAGTTTCTAGTCGAGCAGCTACACTTGCCAGCTTATGAGAACACCGATGCAAACATGGTGTGTGTCTTGGTTGGTCCCCAATCCCCATGGTACCATGACATCCATGCATATCTAAAAAATGGTATCATATCTCCCCATCTCACCAATAACCAACGCCAAAACCTTATTCACAGAGCTTCCCGCTACACTCTTGTAGCCAACACCCTATATCATCGCGGGTATCACAATGTCCTATCTAGATGTTTAGATTCAAACGAGGCCGTCCTGGCCTTACAAGAAGTTCACACTGGAATTTGCGGTGCCCACACGAGTGGCATGGTTCTAGCAAAGCAGCTGCTTAGAGTTGGATATTATTGGCCAACAATGGAACATGATGCGTGTGAATTTGTCAAGAAATGTCTCCCATGTCAACAGCATGCCAATTTGATACATGCACCAGCACAGGATCTACAGCCTATTGCACCACCATGGCCTTTTTCATGTTGGGGCCTCGACCTCGTTGGCTTGATCACCCCCCTCTCTTCGGATGGACACAAGTATATCATAACAGCCACAGAGTACTTTACCAAATGGGTTGAAGCGATTCCGCTCACCCTAACCACTGGCATCCAAATATCCAAGTTCATCCTTTAACATATCATTTGCCGCTTCGGCATACCATCTACCATTTTCACAGACCATGGCACACCTTTTGAAAACTAGCATGTGGATGATCTATGTGCCAGACTCCGCATCCATCACTGTTTCTCCAGTCCATATTTCCCTCAAGGAAATGGCCAAGCTGAGGCAACCAACAAAACTATCTTGAAAATCCTTAAGAAGGTTGTCAATGATTCTGGTCGTGACTGGCACCTCCAAATTAATCCCGCCCTTTGGGCCTACCGCACTTCTTATCGCACTCCCACAGGCACCACCCCATACTCCCTTGTATATGGTGCTGAAGCCGTTCTACCGATCGAGATTGAGCTCCCATCCTTGCGCGTCTCCATGAAGAACTATACAACTGATGAAGACTATCGTGTGGCCCGGCTCACACAGCTAGATCTGCTAGATGAAAAGAGACAGCAAGCTTATGATCACCTAGTTGCATACCAAAATCGACTCAAAAGGAGTTATAACAAAAAGGTCCATCCTAGACAATTCCAAGTTGGTGACATGGTCCTTAAAGAAAATCAGAAGGTCCTAGCAAATAGAGAAAAGAAAGGCAAGTTTGAGCCTACTTGGTTGGGCCCCTATGTTGTCACCGCATCCTTTGGCTTCGGAGCCTATCAGCTATCAACACCAGAAGGAGAGCCCTTGAATGATCCTATCAACATCATCCATCTGAAGAGGTTCTATGCCTGAACCTGATCCTACATATATCAGAAAATCCAAAAACATTCAAAAAAGCAAAAAAGCAAAAAAGCAAAAAAAGCAAAAAAAGCAAAAAAAGCAAAAAACATTCAAAAAAGCAAAAAAAAGAAAAGAGAAAGAGAAAATAATTGTCCAACGGTGAAAACTTGGCAATTCAAGTGCCTTGGACAAGTATGTTGGTGAAAACCTGGCAAATAGGTGCCAACATAGTAAACTGAGCTTTTTATCTATTCAGTTGTCCTTTCAGTTACCGTCCTCTTCCTCCATCCATAACAGATCTCCCAGCAGTTCCATCTCCCCTATCCTCCAAGCATTCGGCTTCCATCTTCCTCCAACCCATCTGCAATCCATATCCTATTCCAAAGCTTTGTACCATATCTTGTACCATATCCCTTTCCCTTTCCTGTACAGCGCAATCCTCCTTGTATTTATCCTCCCTATATTTATCCTTCTTGTCTCCGTCCTAGTGAGAGTCCCGCTGAGTGTGATCTTCCTATCCCCAATCCTGAGCTTCTGTACATATCCCTTGTGCATATCATTCCTCCTTGTTGTACATAACCTTTGTCCGTCCTACAGCAGCATTTGATCAAATATCTTGTCCCATCCCCAGCCTCAGAAAATTTGTAGCCCCACTCGGGCCTTGTGCTTCAGCAACATCAATTGTCAACTTATCCTTGCTCATCCTGATTATTCCTTGAACTTCAGCTTTTGCCAGCGAACAACTACACTTATTCTCTCACCAACCCATGGGTCCTTGAGGATATATCGTTCCTCCTGTCTGACCTAATCTTCCATCCTGGTCCTTGAGGATATATCGTTCCTCCTGTCCAACCAATCTTCCCACCATCAATCAAACCTAATCTCTCTCCTTGGCAAAGGATGTCTTTTTGGAGTTATCATTTTGATCTTGGGTTTTGTCCTTTTGATCTTGTTAATCTTTTTTGGCTTCTCTTTATCCCATCAGGGTCACCACGATTCATTATATCACGGTGTGCTGCGTGTGCGGATAATCTGGGGCAAGGTCTTTTGATCTTTCGCTTCTGCCTGAGAGTCAGTTGTGTGTTTGTGGTTCCTTCAGCATCGGTTCCGCCATGTTGCCTCTGCGCTTCATGTGTGATGTTGGGGCAACCCTATGTGTTTGTTTAGCGTCAGTCCTCGTCAGTCCTCTGCGACGTTATTGACAGGCCTCGTGATCCCAGTATCCTTGGCAGGTCTCTAACATAGCTATATTAAATCTAGGTTGTGCACTCCCGTTTGCACTTGGAGCTATCTGGTCCCTTGCATTTATCATATAGATTAATCTTGCATCTTTGCATACAGCTGCATCTTGCATCTTGCATTTCCATCTCATCTTGCATATCATCCATGTTTGTTCTTAGAAGTGAGGTTATTTATCTCCCCTTTCTTCCTAGGCCCTTCCTTCCTCGTCCCGCCGGGCACACTCTATCCTAGGGCGTAATCCCTCTTTCTCCTTGTCCCACTGGGCGCATCTTCCATGATTTTGTCTCACCGAGGCCTGTATCTCTCTTTCTCCTAGTCCACCCAGGCGTCATACCCTCTTCTTCTGATTCTAGCCTCGGCATCTTGTTTTCTTGTCTTTGACGCCATGCCACTTGCGGCATCGCATCAAAGAGGGGCAAAATGTAGACACCGAAAAATCCTTCAGAAAATAAATTATTTTTGTTTTCTGAAAATCCTTGATGACATCATCATTTATTAATTAATTAATTATTTAATTAATTAATTTATTTTTATGGCATTAAATCCCTCTGTCTTAATTAAAAATCTTTAATTAAGGAATCTAGCCTAAAAATGTCATTTGGACATTATCCCTAATTTATTAATTATTTAATTAATAAATTGACCAAAAAACCTCAAAAATAAATTAATTTATTTTTTATCCCAAAGTTGGCCAAAATTCTAAAGAGCACTAAACTCTTCTAGAAAGTCCTAAACCTTCCTCTAAATGGGTCAAATCCCTAATCTAGTCCCTTCAAACCCTAAGCCTAGATATTTAATATTTATTAAATTTACTTTTAATAAATATCTAAATCTCACCAAAAGCCACTTGCCCATCCCTTTCTCCTAATCCTAATCCTAATCCCCTTTCTAATCTTGTCACATTCCATTAGCAAAAGGTTTACCAAAACTTATGCTAACCTCCTCCTTAGTCAACAAAGATGGCCATCTCTTGGCCACCCCTTGCAAATGCATTTAAGGATGCATTTAAGCCTTCCTTATCTTTCTTACATGCATTCATTATGCATTTAAGACCTTCTTATCCCTTCCTTGCCACCTCTTGGCCTTGGGCACATTTACCAAATTGTGCACATGCCCTCAAACTTTCAACTCAATCCTCCCTTGACACTTGTCCTTGACTCAACCCTAACCTTAGCCCTAACTCTGACTCATCCTTTTAACCCAAGACCTTCCCTTTTCCTATAAATAGCCTCACTTCTTTGAGCAAACAATCCTCTCTCATCTTTCAACTCTCAAACTCAATAGCAAAGTTATAATGCCATTTTCATTCTAGCATAAGCATAAACTCATCATTTTAGATCATTTTCAAGCTTAAATCACATCTAAATTAGCTTAAATGGATTAACATAGATTCATTTCTTGTTTTAATCTTAGTTCTTTCATTTAGCTTTGCATATTTGTGTGTTCTTGAGGCCTTTTGAGGCAAAATAGGTTCTTCATACCTATTTTGTGTCATTTTGGGTCTTCATCAACCTCAAATCATCCTATTTTGCATGCTCCAAGTGCTTGAGTTTGCACACCCACATCCATTTATATCCAAGCATATCAAACGGTGCATGGGCGCATCCGTTTTAAGCTTAAACTGAGGTGGCTTTGATTTTAGTTTGTTTACCATTAGATTTGATTTGATTATATGCTATGACGTTTGTTTGTCTTTGGCCTTCAAAATAGGTTTAGGTGCACGCTCAAATCCTAGTCTACAGTACTCTCCTAGATAGAAACTATCTTACCAATTAAGGTGTGACGTCAATGACAATACAACAATTGTTTCAATTGTAGTTTCCAACAATCTACACCCTATAAGGCTCAAATTTCCATGCATATGATTCCTAAATGTAGTGTAAAAGAGATATATGAAAATATGATCTATGAAAGTAGATGGAAGAAAGGGCGATAGGAATGTGTGCACCTAAAAATAGAAGAGGAAGAATGAACTTGAAGACTATTTTTATAACTTTTGGGACCACATAATGTTCTGATTTCCAAACTAGGTAACCTGCAAACTATGAAACTAGAATCTGTAACTCTCTATTCTACTCCAATAATATATCAAATTTTTAGGACCTATACCTAAGATTAAAAAACTCAGAAATAGAAGAATGGATCTGGGTAGGTTTTTTGGTTGTCCTTCTAGTTCTGCAATAGGATCTATAAATTTGAACTGTCAGGTATAGGTCAAACTTGCAACATATACCTGATATTGTCAGAATCCAAAACAAAAAAGTAGATTTGGGACAAACTTCTGGAAATGGGTATCAATATCTGTATCTTAATCTAAGCTCTAAAACCTACAAATCTAGAAAGTGTGTGTGTGGGCAGCTAGGTAGGGGTTTTCCTTAGTCAACCCCCCATTTTGGTGATTTCCAACTCTAGAGATAGCCATTAGAAAATTTTAAAAGTGTGATAGTGCTCATGTATCTAGATTGTATATCTAGAATGCAAAGGATCTATTAATTTAAAATATAAAATGCCAAGATCTAACCCTAAGAGTGAAACACTAGCATGTAGATACAAAAAAGATGTATATGTAAACATGAAGTAACAATACATAGATCTAAAAATAACAAGGAAATCATACTGATCCCCCAAGGGAAAAGTACACCTAACCATCTTCACAATCCATTTGCAACTCCATGATGTAGAAATGATGTCTTAAATGCTTGATTAAAAATTTAGATGCTTGATTGAGAATTAATGAATTTGATGATCAACCCTTATTTCAAATAGATAACATAAAAACATGGGCTTCCACCATGCAATTTCTTGTTGTCAAATTGGGATGTCCACCTTGTGTTTTCATGTGTTATCTCAAATAGGATAAAATAAGTTTCTTTTATAGTGATTTATGGCTTCAAATTCATGAAGGATGACTCTACTAGGTGGGAAAAATAAAATACTCCACAATGGGACCCAAAACTTACCAAAATTAACCCCTTGGTGTATAGGTCACCCCAAGTGAGACCTATACCTAGAAGGGTTAATTTCAAAGAAAATTGTGCAGGGTTCAAGAAATGTTAAGTGGTTTGAGGATAATCGAAAAGATAAGTGGGAAAATCAATCATAAATTCATACAAAACTTAAATTTACCAAGATAGGACCTAAGAAATGAATTTTTTATTAGAGGAAAAATAGAGGAGGATGCATAAAAAATAACTCCTACCTCAATTTTTGCACAAGCTAGAGAGGGAAAAGTAGAGGAGGATGCATAGAGATTAAATCCTACCTCAATTTTTACACCAATGAGAGATAGAAATTGAATGAAATTGAATTAGATTTAATTATAAAGAGTTAAAATGTATATGTATGATACAAATACACTAAAGAGGATTCTAAACAAATGTTGTATTATAGAGAATACAGGTGCTTACAATTTAAGATGATACAATAATCAAAATTCTAAAAAAATTATATGGTTAGATAATTAACAAAGTGCTTAATATCATGGTGTTTTTTTTTCTACATTAAAACACATGCATACTTGACATGGAACATGAAAACAAAGTTTGAGAAATTTTTCTATGTTTTCTAAAAAACACATCTCAATCTTGTAATACTTGTCCAAGGCTTTGGGTTGGATTCCCAAGGAAGATATAAGCCTAAGGCATGGTGTTTTCCAAGGTAGTTGAGATGGTAGATGCCAAATATGGTGTGCGCCATACATGACATGCACTAAACATGGAAAATTCACTCCATATGGTGTGCACCAAATATGGTGCCAACCAAATATTTTACATTTCCAATTAGTAAGTATCTCTTTCTCTATGTCTCCCAACTTCACTAAAACTTAGAATTTAGGATTTAAAGCTATTGTGTTTACCTCTCCATCCATATTTTATTACTCTAGGTCCCTATATCCTCTTTTCATCTTGACCATCTATCTCTCTCCAAATAGGTCTCTGATATCTATTTCTTCCTCTAACTATATCACCTTTCTATCTATAGCCTCTCTAGTAATGTCACTCCAACTCCACCTCTCTCCCCTTCCTTACGAGTCTTGCCTACCACTCTCACTAAAAATGAACTAAATAAGATACCAAATTCTCTCCCCTTCCTTACGAGTCTTGCCTCTCTCTCTCTCTCTCTCTCTCTCTCTCTCTCTCTCTCTCTCTCTCTCTCTCTCTCTCTCTCTCTCTCCCTTGTCTCCTTCATCTCTCTCCCACCTCTCCCTCTCCCTTCCCCTCTCCCTTTCACCCTCTCTTCCCCCTTTCCCTCTCTCCCACATCTCCCTTCCACTTCTTTCTTTCTCTTTCCACCTCTCCCTTTCCCCTTGTATCCCTCTCTCCTCTCCTTTCCCATATATCCCCTCTCCCTTCCCCCCTCTCATTTCCCCCTTCTCATACTCTCTCCCTCTCTACCCTATCTCCCAACCTCCTCTCTCTATATCTCTTTACCCCTATACATCCCCCATCTCTTTTCCCTTATCACTTTCCCCTATCTCTATCTATTTCTCCCTCTCCCTCTTTCCCCCTCTCCCTTCCCCCTTCTCCCTCTTTACCCATCTCATTTTTCCCCTCTCTCACTCCCTCTATCTTTCCCTTCTCTCCCTTTTATCTACCTCTCTCTTCCCTCTCTCTCTCTCATCTCCCCCACCATAATACTTAAACCCTATACTAGTCCCTTAATATATTTAGGCATGAATAAGGAACATGATGCATCATGGGCACTTCATAGGCCTAATCCATTGACAGATCCAAGGTACATGTTATAATAGAGATGATCTGAAGGGAGATTAAAATTATGGAGAGGAGAGGTAGATGAGGAAAATTTGGGGGTAAATAGAGAGGGAGGCATGGAAAGAGAGGTCATGGATGAGGTCAAGATGGTGGTGTGAGGGGAGGTAGAAGAGGAGTTTCCACTACTGCAGTGGTTGATCCAATTCTAATGGATGAGGATGTAAAGATAAATATAGATGGAGAGAGCTTAGAGGAAGAGATTAGTGTAGAGAGTATGTGTGTGTAAATTAGTGTACATGTTAGCTTGCAACACAACACTTCAATAAGAATTTAGCTTGTTAGCAAATTAACCATATAAATAATTTAAGCATACTAACAAAAATGTCTTATTGCTCTCTAACTAAAAAGAGTGTGTTTAAAGCCTAAATTTCTCTTAGCCTTGGACTCTAAATAGTGACAATAAAATGCTAGAATGAGAGATTCTAATCTATATGAGCTAAGAACCATGATTCTTCAAAGAAAGCCATTAATCTTTCGCAAATATGCTAAGAAAATGAGATGTTCTTTAATTAGCTAAGAAATCAAATGTGCAACATGTAGATGTAAATGTAATTAACTATATATTTTGAGGTTTGAAAATCCTTCTTTTAAAGAACTTCATCGAATTGAACGGTTGAGATGCCTCTAGGCTTGATCCATGTGACTATCTTCTCATTGGTTGGATTTGTCTTTCTTGTCCCTTGTGAGGTGACATTTGTTTTGAGCCTTTTTATTAATTTTCTTTAATTAATTACTCTAGCCATGTATTTAATGAGAATGATTTAATTAATTATGCCTAGAGATAATTAATGTAATTCTTGATTTATTATTGATGATTAATGCTTGATTTATGAAGTTTTATTGATTTTATCAAATTTATTGAATCATGTTAATAATCAAGGATTAAATTAACATAATTAGGAGGTTATTCTGAATTAGGGAAAATAGGGCCTTTGGTTCTATTAGCCCAATTTTAGGTGATTACAGAGTCTAGTTTGGATGAATCTACATCATATGATTCAAGCTCAAAGGATGGATATGATGATGATGGGGATGATGATGATAGAGGGGATGATGCTACTATGCATGGTGTGCTAGTGGGAGAGGAGGAAGAGTTGATAAAAAACATGGGTGACTTAAGAGACTAGGTTCAAACACAAAGAGATAATATTTGTATTCTCCAGGCTAGAGTGATAGTGGTAGAGGCGAGGGTGGGGGATGTAGAGGAAGAGAGATACAATCCATAGAAGATCACTGCCCAATCCTACTTAGTGCACCTTGGGGTTACTTGGGTCAAGCGTGGTCACGAGAGTTCCAGTGACTCTGTGGGTGGAACGAGGTTGTCACTGGCATTTACCCAGCCAACTGGAGCCAATGGAGTAGACGGTTTGATGCCATGTCAGATGGTTTGAAAGATATGCTGGTAAGCCACTTTCAACTAACCCTCACTGCAATTTTTGGCATCAACTGAGATCACCTTGCCAAATGCAAACAAAGTCGAATCACCCAAAACTAAGCAAGGTTATAGTAGACCTTAGAAACACAATCTTGTAGCCCCTGATGGTTTGTCGATACATCTCATGAGCTCTGAGATATGAGCCACGAAAGATCATTGCCCAATCATACTTAGTGCACCTTGGGGTCACTTGGGTTGAGCGTGGTCGCGAGCGCTCCTGTGTCTCCGTGGGTAGAATAGGGTTGTAATTGGAATTTACCTAGCCAACTAGAGCTGATGGAGTAGATGGTTCGATGCCAAGTCAGACGGTTTGAAAGATACACTGCTAAGCTGCTTTCAACTGACCCTCACTACAAGTTTTAGCATCGACTGAGATCGCCTTGCCAAATGCAAACAAAGTCGAATCGCCCAAAATTGAGAGAATTTATAGTAGACCTTGGAAACATGATCTCGTAGCCCCTGACGGTTTGTTGATACCTCTCACGAGCTCTGAGATACAAGCCCCAAAAGATCACTGTCTAATCATGCTTAGTGCACCTTGGGGTCACTTGGGTTGAGTGTGGTCACGAGAATTTCTGTGACTTCATGGGTAGAATGGGGTTGTCACTAGTGTTTACTTAGCCAACCAGAGCTAATGGAGTAGATGGTTTGATGCCAGGTCAAATGGTTTGAAAGATATGTTGCGGAGCTGCTTTCAATTGACCCTCACTACAAGTTTTGACATCAACTGAGATTGCCTTGCCAAATGCAAATGAAGTCAAATCGCCCAAAACTGAGAGAGGTTACAGTAGACCTCAGAAACACAATCCCATAGCACTTGATAGTTTATTGATACCTCTCATGAGCTCCAAGATACAAGCCCTAAAATATCATTGCCCAATCATGCTTAGTGCACCTTGGGGTCACTTGGGTCGAGCGTGGTCGCGAGCATTCCCGTGAATCCATGGGAAGAATAGGGTTGTCACTAGTGAATACCTAGCCAACCGGAGCTGATGGAGCAGACGGTTCAATGCCAAGTCAAATGATTTGAAAGATATGCTGCTGAGCCGCTTTCAACTGACCCTCACTGTAAGTTTTGGCATCGATTGAGATCACCTTGCCAAATGCAAATGAAGTCAAATCACCCAAAACTAAGAGAGGTTATTGTAGACCTTAGAAACATGATCCCTTATCCCTTGATGGTTTGTTGATACCTCTCACGAGCTCTGAGATATGAGCCCTGAAAGATTGTTTCCCAATCATGCTTAGTGCACCTTGGGTCACTTGGGTTGAGCGTGGTTGCAAGCTTTCCTGTGACTCTATGGGCAGAACGGGGTTGTCAATGGAATTTACCCAGCCAACCAGATCTGATGGAGTAGATGGTTCAATGCCAAGTTAGACGGTTTGAAAGATATGCTATTGAGTCACTTTCAATTGACCCTCACTGCAAGTTTTGGCATCGAGTGAGATTGCCTTGCCAAATGCAAACGAAGTCGAATTGCCCAAAACTAAGAGAGGTTATAGTAGACCTTAGAAACAAAATCTTGTATCCCTTAATGGTTTTTCAATACCTCTCATGATCTTTGAGATACGAGCCCTGGAAGATCGCTACCCAATCATGCTTAGTGCATCTTGGGGTCACTTGGGTCAAGCATGGTCGTGAGTGTTCCCGTGACTCCGTGGGTGGAATAGGATTGTCACTAGCATTTATACGGCCAACCAAAGCTGATGGAGTAGATGGTTCAATGCCAAGTCATACGGTTTGAAAGATATGTTGCTGAGCTGCTTTCAACTGACCCTCACTGCAAGTTTTGTCATCGACTGAGATCACCTTGCCAAATGCAAATAAAGTTGAATCGCCCAAAATCGAGAGAGATTATTGTAGACCTTAGAAATAGGATCTCATAGCCCCTAACATTTTTTCAATACCTCTCATGAGCTCTGAGATACGAGCCCCAGAAGATCACTGCTTAATCATGCTTGGTGCACCTTGGGGTCACTTGGGTCGAGCGTGGTCATGAGTGTTTCCGTGACTCCATGGGTAGAACAGGGTTTTCACTTGTGTTTACCTAGCCAACTAGAGCCAATGGAGCAGATGGTTTGATGCCAAGTCAGATGATTTGAAAGATATGCTACTGAGCCGCTTTCAACTGACCCTCAATGCAAGTTTTGGCATCAACTGAGATTGCCTTGCCAAATGCAAACAAAGTTGAATCGCCCAAAACTAAGAGAGGTTATTGTAGACCTTGAAAACATGATCCTATAGCCCCTAATGGTTTTTTGATACCTCTCATGAGATCCAAGATATGAGCCCCAGAAGATCACTGCCCAATCATGCTTAGTGCACCTTGGGGTCACTTGGGTTGAGCGTGGTCGCGAGCTTTCCCATGACTCTGTTGGTGAAACAGGGTTGTCACTAGAATTTACCTAGCCAATCAGAGTTGATGGAGCAAATGGTTTGATGCCAAGTGAGATGGTTTGAAACATATGCTACTGAGCCACTTTCAATTGACCCTCACTACAAGTTTTGACATTGACTGAGATCACCTTGCCAAATGCAAACGAAGTCAAATCGCCCAAAACTGATAGAGGTTATAGTAGACCTTGGAAACATGATCCTGTAGCACCTAATGGTTTGTCGATACCTCTCATGAGCTTTGAGATACAAGCTCCAGAAGATCACTACCCAATCATGCTTAGTGCACCTTGGGGTCACTTGGGTCGAGCATGGTCACGAGCGTTCCCGTGACTCCATGGGTGGAACAGGGTTTTCACTGGCATTTACCCAGCCAATTGAAGCTGATGGAGTAGATGGTTTGATGCCAAGTCAGACGGTTTGAAAGATATGTTGCTGAGCCGCTTTCAACTGACCCTCACTACAATTTTTGGCATCGACTGAGATCGCCTTGCCAAATGCAAATGAAGTCAAATCACACAAAATTGAGAGAGGTTATTGTAGACCTCAGAAATAAAATCTTGTAGCCCCTAATATTTTGTCGATACCTCTCACGAGCTCTGAGATACGAGCCCCGGAAGATCGCTGCCCAATCGTGCTTAGTGCACCTTGGGGTCACTTGGGTTGAGCGTGGTCGCGAGCGTTCCCATGACTCCGTGGGTGTAACAGGGTTGTGACTGCCATTTACCCAGCCAACTGGAGCTGATGGAGTAGATGGTTCGATGTTAGGTTGAATGGTTTGAAAGATACATTGTTGAGCCGCTTTCAACTGACCCTCACTACAAGTTTTGGCATCAACTGAGATCGCCTTGCCAAATGCAAACAAAGTCAAATCACCCAAAAATGAGGGAGGTTATTGTAGACCTAAGAAACATGATCTTGTAGCATGTGGTAGTTTTTTGATACCTCTCATGAGCTTTGAGATACGAGCCCCAGAAGATCATTGCCCAATCGTGCTTAGTGCACCTTGGGGTCACTTGGGTCGAGCATGGTCGCGAGTGTTCCCGTGACTCCATGGGTGGAATGGGGTTGTCACTAGCATTTACCTGGCCAACCAGAGTTGATGGAGTAGATGGTTTGATGCCAGGTCAGATGATTTGAAAGATATGCTGTTGAGCCACTTTCAACTGACCCTCACTTCAAGTTTTGGCATCAACTGAGATCGTCTTACCAAATGCAAACGAAGTCGAATCGCCCAAAACTAAGAGAGGTTATTATAGACCTTGGAAACAAAATCCCATAGCCCCTAATGGTTTGTTAATACCTCTCATGAGCTCTGAGATATGAGCCCTGAAAGATCGCTACCCAATCGTGCTTAGTGCACCTTGGGGTCACTTGGGTCGAGTGTGGTCGCGAGCGTTCCCATGACTCTATGGGTGGAATGGGGTTGTCATTGGCATTTACCTGACCAACCAAAGCTGATGGAGTAGATGGTTTGATGCCAGGTCAGATGGTTTGAAACATACATTGCTGAGCCGCTTTCAACTGACCCTCACTGCAAGTTTTGGCATCGACTAAGATTGTCCTGCCAAATATAAATGAAGTCGGATTGCCCTAAACCCTAAACCAATAATTTGACCTCTCATCATTCCCCTCTGGTGCAATGAATGCAAAAACATTTCCTGGCATCAGAAGATCTGAAAGATGGTCATAGTCAATTGAAGTGTCCATGTCATCATTTCTTATAGAGAGTGTCAAAGATAAAGGAGTTAGATACTATGGAACCCATGTATCCACCCACTCACTTGACTCACAATGATCCCAATCATATTGAAAACACATGGGGCAAAAACAAGCCAACTCTCATGTCCAAATGGTCCATGTACTACTATTGGAGCTTCAGAATGAATGCATTTTTGAAGAGTCTTTCACTATTTGACAATCCAATCTATCTCCTATAGTTCCCTCCTCAACCAACCAAAAGAATCTATGCATTGTAGAATCAATATTCCCCCCCCTATGACAATGCTAAAGTACACCAATCAAAGATAGAATGAGCATCAAGAAGTATAGCACTTGAAATCCTCAATTGCTCCTTAACTAGAGCTCTCTTCACACATGCACCTGCTTCGTCATGCTCCCCTTTCCCATGCCCTGACTCAAAAAAACTCCAAATATGAGGTACACCTATCTCCACATGCATTATACACAACCAATAAAACATTCTGGCATTCTTAAATTGACCGGTGCAATTATCCGACCAAATGAGATGCCTATTGATAGCAATACCATTTTCCTGCAAGAAGTCAAAATAGTTCTGGAAACAATGTTGAAAAAACTCATGAGAGTGAGACCTGTCATCGCTCATATAAAAATGGTACTCTTTATTATCTTTCGCTCATTTTTTGTGCTATCAGGGGAATGTCTATATGTGATGTGTACAAAAATAGCAACCTAAATGGAATTGTATTATTGAGCTTGAGTCTCATTTTGGGCTGCAATGTATAGTTCTCCGCAAAGTCTACAGCGGATATAATAGTTCCAATGGGGAAAGTGTCCTTACATGTCCTGAATTGTTGATCCAACCATTGAGACCTATGACTATGCCTTGCATACTTGTAAAAATTTTTTTTCTTGAAATCTAAGATAAAATCAACAACATTGTATTCTTTTGCAACTAACTCACATCTAGAGCCTTCACCTCCACTCTTCAATGTATATTTCACCATTTCATATACCTTTTTTTGGATGAGTGTCTTTCCAAAATTGTGCTCCAAACACTCATGAAAACATGTTCTAAACTTGGACAAGCCACCACATTCTGAGCACTTGGCATTTAACCAATCTTTTTTATAAAATAAACAACCATCATCTCTATGACATAAAAATTGATCTAGCAAGTCTCTTGATGATTTGGGAAGACCACTTGCACCATAATCCTCTAGCATTTCATTAGTATGCAAAGTAGAACAAATGGACCGTAATAATTCATGATGCATTGAAAACTCAACATGATATTTGCAACATGTATTCCGAATCTTAAGGGGTACACAATAAAATGGCTTCACGGATTCAAAAGACCTTTGTGATATTTTCAATGTTGGATGTGTCTCACAAAATTTTTTATACAACATTGTTTGACTTACCTCCACATAATGTTTAGGATGTCTAGTGCGGTCTCGATTGCCAACTCTCAACTTCAAGACATCCTTAACATTTGGTGACACTCTTGAGTTAGCATCCCAAAATTGTTAAATTTCATCCTTAACGACATCTGTTAGCTTCTTATCGAAACGTGGAAGTCTCCCACCATAAGCCCATGTATCAATTTGAAGTGGATCATCAAGTCTTTCTCTTCTTGCAAGTGCTCTACCCAAAGTTTTATGGTCTATATTGAAGTCAACACAAGTTTGTCTCATCAAATGAGCCTTTCTCAACTGATGACTTACTAAGGAGGTTGTAATAATCCTTCGAGCAACTCTCTTGCCTTTTTATCTGCTAGTCTTCCCAATGCTATTGAGAACATTGAAAAGATTCTTCACAACAATGGTATTTCTCTCCATTTTTTGTTCACACGAATCTTCAATTTCACAAGCACAGGTCTCATCTTTTGCATCTTTAACAAATGCACAAAAATTTGACATTGCTCAACCAATGTCTTGTTTCCAAAAAATTGATCATAAAGTCTTGAAGCCCACAACCTAACGGTTCTATGTGACCTCTTTCCTTCCCAATTATTCATAATGTTCTCCTCAATTTCAATTAACCATTTAGGTCTTCCTAAAAGCCCCAAATTTGAAGTTTGATTATCTTTATTGCAAGGGACTTCATTTTGCATATAATTTGGAGATGTGTAACGTTCATGTGGTTCTTGTGCAACATTTTCATTCCCGAAGTCTACATTTTCAATCTCCATCTGTACATTTTCAAATTCAAAATCCTCTTCACTTACAACTACATTTATGGGGTTCGATTGATTAATGTTTAACATACCTTCTCTCCTTCTTCGGTGATTTTCCTTATCCTTTTCCCTATATGCTTGAATTTCTTCATCCGTCAACTTCCTCTTGCGTTTAGCCTTTTGACAACTACTGCTTCCCATGGTGAGACCACAAGTCGACAAAAATCAAACAATGGGCCCCAAATCACATTTTTGTTTTTGCAACACGTGAAAAAAGTATAAAATCTCGTGATTGTCTAGTTTGTGGGGACAGGGAATATTTTGGTCAAATATTACCTATCCAAAATCGGGTATCCGATTTCATATCAAGTACTCGATATTCCCAGGCAGATTAAAAAAAGGGCGAGAGAAAATAAAAAAAATTGAACTTTTACATATATTAATGTATATAATATATATATATATATATATAAGAGGCATATGATATATATAATGTATATATTATATATATACTAATGTATTATATGTACTAATGTATTATATACTAATGTATATAATATATATAATATATTATATATATACTAATGTACATAATATATATATATATATATATATATATATATATATATATATATATATATAATACATATACTAATTTATACTAATATATTATATATAATAATACCTTTTGGCCTAATTTTTATTTTTCATTTCTTCTAGGTCTTTAAAGGCGGCTGGCTAAATCTTTGTATTAAATGTTAGGGAATGCATGAAAATGATATGATTCTGAGCATGAGCATGAGTCCCTACAGGGGCATAGTTGTGCCTTTTACAGGTGTCGTAAACCCTAGCTACACAAAAATGGATGCTATGAAGAATAGTTCACTGGAGGTGGATTACAGAAGCAAAGGGCAAGAGAATCACTCTGTTTCCACCACCTATGGCTGTGATATGGTATCTTTCCCTGCTTTTTCAATCGAAATGCTAAATTGCAAAGGTTCTCGAAATAGATTCTAGTTGAACCAGACAATTGTACCATGCTTGTTGATAATCCCACAGCTCAACAGAGTCATTGGGAGGTTAAACAAGAACAACCGGATGGATCTTTGAACCGGTCGAAGATTATGGAGAGCAAGGAAGGGTTTGGTAAAATGAGCAGTTGTACTGGAAATTATGTAAGCACCGTAGAACTGACCACATTAATAAATTTTAAGAAGAGATCAGTGGTGGCACGACATTATGAGGAAAGCCTTGGCATTTCGATGGTGTCGCCCTGATATTATGAAGAATGTCTTGCCGCTTCAATGCCAGCGCAGCCTTTGTCTCAGACTTTTCCAATTGCTTCTCATGTGTCAAAAGGGGTCATGGGGGACTCCCTAGGGATCCTAACATGTGATAAGGCATACTAAGACCTCTAGGGAGTCCCCATAACCCCTTTTGACACATTCAAATACAAAAGTGTGTCCGAAGGGGTCCTTAGACCCCTTAAGAAACACTTGAGCATTCCAATGTGTCAAAAGGGGTCATGGGGACTCCCAAGGGGTCCTAACATGTGATAAGGCATACTAGGACCCCTAAGGAGTCCCCATGACCCCTTTTGACACATTAAAATGCTCAAGTGTGTTCGGAGGGGTCCTAAGACCCCTTGAGACACACTTGAGTGTTCCAATGCATCAAAAGGGGTCATGGGGACTCCCTAGGGGTCCAAACACATGATAAGGAATACTAGGACCCCTAGGGAGTCCCCATGACCCCTTTTGACACATTTGAATGCTCAAGTGTGTCTGAAGGGGTCCTAAGACCCCTTAAGACACACTTGAGTGTTCCAATGTGTCAAAAGGGGTCATGCGGACTCCCTAGGGGTACTAACGTGTGATAAAGCATACTAGGACCCCTAGGGAGTCACCATGACCCCTTTTGACACATTTGAATGCTCAAGTGTGTCCAGAGGGGTCCTAAGACCCTTTAACTCACACTTGAGCATTCCAATATGTCAAAAGGGGTCATGGGGACTCTCTAGGGGTCCTAATGCATGATAAAGCATACTAGGACCCCTAGGGAGTCCCCATGACCCCTTTTGACCCATTTGAACATTCAAATATGTCTGGAGGGGTCCTAACCCCTTAAGACACACTTGAGAATTCTAAAATGTCAAAAGGGGTCATAGGGACTCCCTAGGGGTCCTAACATGTGATAAGGCATACTAGGACCCCTAAGGAGTCCCCATGACACCTTTTGACACATTGGAATGCTCAAGTGTGTCTTAAGGGGTTTTGACACATTAGAATACTCAAGTGTGTCTTAAGGGGTCTTAAGACCCCTTAAGACACACTTGAGCGTTCCAATGTGTCAAAAGGGGTCATGGGGACTCCCTAAGGGTCCTAATGCATGATAAGGCATACTAGGACCCCTAAGGAGTCCCCATGACCCCTTTTGAAACATTTGAACACTAAAGTGTGTTTGAAGGGGTCCTAAGACCCCTTAAGACACACTTGAGCTTTCCAATGTGTCAAAAGGGGTCATGGGGACTCCCTAGGAGTCCTAACGGGTGATAAGGCATACTAGTACCCCTAGGGAGTCCCCATGACCCCTTTTGACACATTTGAATGCTCAAGTGTGTCTTAAGGAGTCTTAGGACCCCTTAAGACACACTGGAGCATTCAAATGTGTCAAAATGGGTCATGGGGACTCCTTATGGGTCCTAGTATGCCTAATAAGGCATACTAGGACCATTAGGGAGTCCCCATGACCCCTTTTGACACATTTGAAGGCCCAAGTGTCTGCGAAGAGGTCCTCAAACCCATTAAGAAACACTTGAGCATTCAAATGTGTCAAAAGGGGTCATGGGGACTCCCTAGAGGTCCTAACACATGATAAGGCATACTAGGACCCCAAGGGAGTCCCCATGAGCCCTTTTGAACCATTCAAATGCTCAAGTGTGTCCGAATGGGTCCTAAGGCCCCTTAAGACACACTCGAGCATTTCAATGTGTCAAAAGGGGTCATGGGAACTCCCTAGGGGTCCTAACATGTAATAAGGCATACTAGGACCCCTAAGGAGTCCCCATGACCACTTTTGACACATTGGAATGCTCAAGTGTGTCTTAAGGGGTCCTAAGACCCCTTAAGACACACTTGAGCATTCCAATGTGTCAAAAGGGGTCATGTGGACTCCCTAGGAGTTCTAATGCATGATAAAGTGTACTAGGACCCCTAGGGAGTCCCCATTATCCCTTTTGACACATTTGAACACTCAAGTATGTTCGAAGGGGTCCTAAGATCCCTTAAGACACACTTGAGCATTCCAATGTGTCAAAAGGGATCATGGGGACTTCTTAAGGGTCCTAACATGTGATAAGGCATACTAGGACCCCTAGGGAGTCCCCATGACCCCTTTTGACACAGTCAAATGCTCAAGTGTGTTCGGAGGGGTCCTAAGATAGCTTAAGACTCACTTGAGCATTCCAATGTGTCAAAAGGGGTCATGAGGACTCCCTAGGGATCCTAACATGTGATAAGGTGTACTATGACCCCTAGGGAGTCCCCATTACCCCTTTTGACACATTTGAATGCTCAAGTGTGTCTGACGGGGTCCTAGGACCCCTTAAGACACACTTGAATGCTCAAGTGTGTCCGAAGGGGTCTTTGGACCCTTTAAGAAACACTTGAGCATTCAAATGTGTCAAAAGGGGTCATGGGGATTTCCTAGAGGTCCTAACATGTGATAAGGCGTACTAGGACCCCTAGGGAGTCCCCATGACCCCTTTTGACACATTTGAATGCTCAAGTGTGTCTGAAGGGGTCTTAGGACCCCTTCGGACACACTTGAGCATTCAAATGTGTCAAAAGGGGTCATGGGGACTTCGTAGGGGTCCTAACGCATGATAAGGTGTACTAGGACCCCTAGGGAGTCCCCACAACCCCTTTTCACACATTTAAATGCTCAAGTCTCTCTGAAGGGGTTCTAAGACCCCTTAACACACACTTGAGCATTCCAATGTGTCAAAAGGGGTCATGGGGACTCCCTACGTGTCCTAACACATGATAAGATGTACTAGGACCCCTAGGGAGTCCCCATGACCCCTTTCGACACATTCAAATGCTCAAGTGTTTCTTAAGGGGTCCTAGGACCCCTTCGGAAACACTTGAGCATTCAAATGTGTCAAAAGGGGTCACGGGGACTCCCTAGTGGTCCTAACATGTGATAAAGCATACTAAGACCCCTAGGGAGTCCCCATGACCCCTTTTGACAAATTTGAACACTCAAGTGTGTCTTAAGGGGTCCTAGGAACCTTTCGGACACACTTGAGCATTCAAATATGTCAAAAGGGGTCATGGGGACTCCCTAGGGGTCCTAATGTGTTATAAGGTGTACTAAGAACCCTAGGGAATCCCCATGACCCCTTCTGACACATTCAAACACTCAAGTGTGTTTGAAGAGGTCCTAAAACTCCTTAAGACACACTTGAGCATTTCAATGTGTCAAAAGGGGTCATGGGGACTCCCTAGGGGTCCTAACATGTGATAAGGCATACTAGGACCCATAGGGAGTCCCCATGACCCCTTTTGACACATTTGAATGCTCAAGTGTGTTTGGAGGGGTCCTAAGACACCTTAAGACACACTTGAGTGTTCCAATGTGTCAAAAGGGGTCATGGGGACTCCCTAGGGGTCCTAACGTGTGATAAGGCATACTAGGACCCCTAGGGAGTCCCCATGCCACCTTTTGACACATTTGAGTGATCAAGTGTGTCCAGAGGAGTCCTAAGATGCCTTCAGACACACTTGAGCATTCCAATTTATCAAAAGGGGTCATGGGGACTCTATAGGGGTCCTAACATGTAATAAGGAATACTAGGATGCCTAGGGAGTACTCGTGACCCCTTTTGACACATTTGAACACTCAAGTGTGTTCGGAGGGGTCTGAAGACTCCTTAAGATACACTTGAGTGTTCCAATGTTTCAAAAGGGGTCATGGGGACACCCTAGGAGTCCTAATGCATGATAATCCATACTAGGACCCCTAATGAATCTCCATGACCCCTTTTAAAACATTTGAATGCTTAAGTGTCTCTTAAGGGGTCTTAATACCCCTTAAGACACATTTCAACATTCCAATGTGCCAAAAGGGGTCATGGGGACTTCCTAGGGGTCCTAATGTGTGATAAGGCATACTAGCACCCCCAGGGAGTCCCCATGACCTATTTTGACACATTCAAATGCTCAAGTGTGTTCGGAGGGGTCCTAAGACACTTTAAGACACACTTGAGCATTCTAATGTGTCAAAAGGGGTCATGGGGACTCCCTATTCATCCTAACATGTTATAAGGCATACTAGGACCCCTAGGGAGTACCCATGACCCCTTTTGACACATTGGAACACTCAAGTGTGTCTTAAGGGGTCAGAAGACCTATCAAGACACACTTGAGCATTCAAATGTGTCAAAAATGGTCATGGAGATTCCCTAGGGGTCCTAACATGTAATAAGGCATACTAGGACCCCTAGGGAGTCCCCATAACTTATTTTGACACATTCGGTGACTCATGTGTGTCTGAAGGTGTCTTAGGACCCCTTCAGACACACTTGAGTGTTCAAATGTGTCAAAAGGGGTCATGGGGACTCCTTAGGGGTCCTAATGTGTGATAATGCATACTAGGACCCCTAGGGAGTCCCCATGACCCCTTTTGACACATTCAAATGCTCAAGTGTGTTTGGAGGGGTCCTAAGACCCCTTAAGACACACTTGAGCATTCCAATATGTCAAAAGGGGTCATGGGGACTCCCTAGGGGTCCTAACGCATGATAAGGTGTACTAGGAAGCCTAGGGAGTCCCCATGACCCCTTTTGACACATTTGAATGCTCAAGTGTGTCTGAAGGGGTCATAGGACCCCTTGGGACACACTTGAGTATTTGAATTTGTCAAAAGGGGTCATGGGGACTCCATAGGTGTCCTAACCTATGATAAGGTGTACTAAATCCCCTAGGGAGTCTCCATGACCCCTTTTGACACATTTGAATGCTCAAGTGTGTCCGTAGGGGTACTAAGACACCTGAAGACACACTTGAGCATTCAAGTGTTTCAAAAGGGGTCATGTGGACTCCATAGGGGTCCTAACATGTGAAAAGTCATACTAGGACCCCTACGAAGTCCCCATGACCACTTTTGAAACATTTGAATGCTCAAGTGTGTCTAAATAGGTCCTAAGACCCCTTAAGACACACTTGAGCATTCCAATGTGTCAAAAGGGGTCATGGGGACTCCCTAGGTGTCCTAACACATGATAAGGCATACTAGGACCCCTAGGGAGTCCCCATGACCCCTTTTGACACATTCAAACGCTCAAGTGTTTTCGAAGGGGTCTTAGGACCCCTTAAGACACACTTGAGCATTCAAATGTGTCAAAAGGGGTCATGGGGACTCCCTAGGGGTCCTAACATGTGATAAGGCATACTAAAACCCCTAGGGAGTTCCCATGACCACTTTTGACACATTTCAATGCTCAAGTGTGTCCGAAGGGGTCCTAAGACCACTTAAGACACACTTGAGCATTCCAATGTCTCAAAAGGGGTCATGGGGACTCCCTAGGGTCCTAACACATGATAAGGCATACTGGGACCCCTAGGGAGTCCCCATGACCCCTTTTGACACATTTGAATGCTCAAGTGTGTCTGGAGGGGTCCTAAGACCCCTTAAGACACACTTGAGCATTCCAATGTGTTAAAATTGGTCATGGGGACTCCCTAGGGGTCCTAACGCATGATAAGGCATACTAGGACCCCTAGGGAGTCCCCATGACTCCTTTTGACTCATTTTCACACTCAAGTGTGTTTGGAGGGGTCCTAGGACACCTTAAGACACACTTGAGTGTTCCAATGTGTCAAAAGGGGTCATGGGGAATTTTTAAGCGTCCTAACGCATGATAAGGCATAATAGGACCCCTAGACATTCCCCATGACCCCTTTTGACACATTTGAACACTAAAGTGTATCTGGAGGGGTCCTAAGACCCCTTAAGACATATTTGAGCATTGAAATGTGTCAAAAGGGGTCATGGGGACTCCCTAGGGGTCCTAACACATTATAAGGCATACTAGGACCCCTAAGGATTCCCCATGACCCATTTTGACACATTCGAACACTCAAGTGTGTCTTAAGGGGTCTTAGGACCACTTAAGACACACTTGAGCATTCCAATGTGTCAAAAGGGGTCATGGGGACTCCCTAGGGGTCCTACTATGCCTTATTAAGCATACTAGGACCCCTAGGGAGTCCCCATGACCCCTTTTGACATGTTTGAACATTCAAGTGTGTCTTAAGGGGTCCTAAGACCCCTTAAGACACACTTCAGCATTCAATCATGTCAAAAGGGGTCATGGCAACTCCCTAGGGGTCCTAATGCATGATAAGGCATACTAGGACCCCCAAGGAGTCCCCATGACCCCTTTTGACACATTCAAATGCTCAAGTGTGTCTGGAGGGGTCCTAAGACACTTTAAGACACACTTGAACATTCTAATGTGTCAAAAGGGGTCATGGGGACTCCCTACAGGTCCTAACGTGTGATAAGGTGTACTAGGACCCTTAGGGAGTACCCATGACCCCTTTTGATACATTGGAACACTCAAGTGTTTCTTAAGGGGTCAGAAGACCCCTTAAAACACACTTGAGCATTCAAATGTGTCAAAAAGGGTCATGGGGATTCCCTAGGGGTCCTAACATGTGATAAGGCATGCTAGGACCCCTAGGGAGTCCCCATGACCCATTTTGACACATTTAGTGACTCTTATGTGTCTGAAGGGGTCTTAGGACCCCTTCAGACACACTTAAGTGTTCAAATGTGTCAAAAGGGGTCATGGGGACTCCTTAGGGGTCCTAATGCGTGATAATGCATACTAGGACCCCTAGGGAGTCCCCATGACCCCTTTTGACACATTCAAATGCTCAAGTGTGTTCGGAGGGGTCCTAAGAACCCTTAAGACACACTTGAGCATTCCAATGTGTCAAAAGGGGTCATGGGGACTCCCTAGGGGTCCTAACGCATGATAAGGTGTACTAGGAAGCCTAGGGAGTCCCCATGACCCCTTTTGACACATTTGAATGCTCAAGTGTGTCTGAAGGGGTCCTAGGACCCCTTGGGACACACTTGAGTATTTGAATGTGTCAAAAGGGGTCATGGGGACTCCATAGGTGTCCTAACCTGTATAAGGCGTACTAAGTTCCCTAGGGATTCCCCATGACCCCTTTTGACACATTTGAATGCTCAAGTGTGTCCGTAGGGGTCTTAACACACCTGAAGACACACTTGAGCATTCAAGTGTGTCAAAAGGGGTCATGGGGACTCCCTAGGGGTCCTAATGCATACTAAGACCCCTAAGGAGTCCCCATGACCCCTTTTGACACATTTGAATGCTCAAGTGTGTCTTAAGGGGTTTTAGGACCACTTAAGACACACTTGAGCATTCCAATGTGTCAAAAGGGGTCATGGGGACACTCTAGGGGTCCTAACGTGTGATAAGGCATACTAAGACCCCTAGGGAGTACCCATGACCTCTTTTGACACATTTGAATGCTCATGTGTGTCCAGAGGGGTCTGAAGACCCCTTAAGACACACTTGAGTGTTCCAATGTGTCAAAATGTGTAATGGGGACTTCCTAATGGTCCTAACATGTGATATGGCATACTAGGACCCCTAAGGAGTCCCCATGACCCCTTTTGACACATTTTAAGGCTCAAGTGTTTCTTAAGGGGTCTTAAGACCCCTTAAGACACACTTGAGTGTTCCAATGTGTCAAAAGGGGTCATGGGGACTCCCTAAGGATCCTAACATGTGATAAGGCATACTAGGACCCCTAGGGAGTCCCCATGACCCCTTTTGACACATTTGAATGCTCAAATGTGTCCGGAGGGTTCCTAAGACCCCTTAAGACACACTTGAGTATTCCAATGTGTCAAAAGGGGTCATGGGGACTCCCTAGGGGTCATAACGCATGATAAGGCATACTAGGACCCCTATGGAGTCCCCATGACCCCTTTTGACACATTTGAACACTCAAGTATGTCTTAAGGGGTCTTAAGACCCCTTTTGAACACACTTGAGCATTCAAATGTGTCAAAAAGGGTCATGGGGACTCCCTAGGTTTCCTTGTACACCTAATAAGGTGTACTAGGACCCCTACAGAGTCCCCATGACCCCTTTTGAGACATTCAAACATTGAAGTGTGTCCGAAGGGATCCTTAGACCCCTTAAGAAACACTTGAGTGTTCAAATGTGTCAAAAGGGGTCATGGGGACTCCCTGGGGGTCCTAACACATCATAAGGTGTACTAGGACCCCTGGAGAGTCCCCATGACCCCTTTTGACACATTCAAATACTCAAGTGTGTCCGAAGGGGTCCTAAGATCCCTTAAGACACACTTGAGCATTCTAATGTGTGAAAAGGGGTCATGGGGACTCCCTAGGGGTCCTATCACATGATAAGGCATACTAGGACCCCTAGGGAGTCCCCATGACCCCTTTTGACACATTGGAATGCTAAAGTGTGTCTTAAGGGGTCCTAAGACCCCTTAAGACACACTTGAGCATTCCATTATGTCAAAATGGGTCATGGGGACTCTCTACGGTTCCCCTTAAGACACCCTTGAGCATTCCAATGTGTCAAAATAGGTCATGGGGACTCCCTAGGGGTCCTAACTTGTGATAAGGCATACTAGGTCCCCTAGGGAGTCTCCATGACCCCTTTTGACATATTCAAATGCTCAAGTGTGTCCAAAGGGGTCCTAAGACCCCTTAAGACACACTTGAGCTTTCCAATGTGTCAAAAGTGGTCATGGGGACTTCCTAGGGTTTCTAACACGTGATAAGGCATACTAGGACCCCTAGGGAGTCCCCATGACCCCTTTTGACACATTTGAATGCTCAAGTGTTTCTTAAGGGGTCCTAAGACCCCTTAAGAAACACTTGAGTGTTCAAATGTGTCAAAAGGGGTCATTGGGACTCCCTAGGGGTCCTAATGCGTGATAAGGCATAGTAAGACCCCTAGGGAGTCCCCATGACCACTTTTGACACATTTGAATGCTCAAGTGTATCCAGAGGGATCCTAAGACCCCTTAAGACACACTTGAGCATTCCATAGTTTCAAAAGGGGGCATGGGGACTCCCTATGGGTCCTAACATATGATAAGGTGTAGTAGGACCCCTAGGAAGTCCCCATGACCCCTTTTGACACATTTGAACACTCAAGTGTTTCCGAAGAGGTCCTAAGACCCCTTAAGACACACTTGACCATTCAGATGTATCAAAAGAGGTCATGGGGACTCCCTAGGGGTCCTAACGCGTGATAAGGCATATTAGGACCACTAGGGAGTCCCCATGACCCCTTTTAACACATTTGAACACTTATGTGTGTCTGAAGTGGTCCTAAGACCCCTTAAGACACACTTGAGCATTCCAATGTGTCAAAAGGGGTCATGGGGACTCCCTAGGTGTCCTAATGTGTGATAAGATGTACTAAGACCCCTAGGGAGTCCCCATGACCCCTTTTGACACATTTGAATGCTCAAGTGTGTCAGAAGGGGTCCTAGGACCCCTTAAGACACGCTTGAGCATTCAAATGTGTCAAAAGGGGTCATGGGGACTTCCTAGGGGTCCTAATGCATGATAAGGCATACTAGGACCCCTAGGGAGTCCCCATGACCCCTTTTGATACATTTGAATGCTTCGGTGTGTCTGAAGGGGTCCTAGGACCTCTTAAGAGACACCTGATCATTTGAATGTGTCAAAAAGGGTCATGGGGACTTCCTAGGGGTCCTAACACGTGATAAGGCATACTAGGACCCCTATGGAGTCACCATGAAACCTTTTGACACATTTGAATGCTCAATTGTGTCAAAAGGGGTCCTAGGACCCCTTAATAGACACTTGAGCATTCCAATTTGTCAAAAGGGGTCATGGGGACTTCCTAGGGGTCCTAACATGTGATAAGGTGTAGTAGGACCCCTAGGGAGTCCCCATGACCCCTTTTGACACATTTGAATGCTCAGGTGTGTCTGAAGGGGTCTTAGGACCCCTTCAGACACACTTGAGCATTCAAATGTGTCAAAAGGGGTCATGGGGACTCTCTAGGGGTCCTAATGCATGATAAGGAATACTAGGACCCCTAGGGAGTCCCCATGACCCCTTTTGACACATTCGAATGCTCAAGTGTGTTGGAAGGGGTCCTAAGACCCCTTAAGACACACTTGAGCATTCCAATGTTTCAAAAGGGGTCATTTCAGATTCTTTAGTGCTTCTAGTGAATCCAAATTTAGTTGTTATAAATATGAGATTTTAGTGAATGACTTCTTGCTAATACTACTCTTCCACCAGATCTAGATTTCAATCCTTTTGTGGATCTACAGGCTCAATCACGAGTCCATAGGATTGACCAAGAGACAAATGTGATTGTATATCAACTGATTACAAAATGTTCAGTTGAGGAGAAAATATTGCAACGATCAAGAAGAAAATTGACTATGGAAAATCTAGTTATGAATTCTGTTAAGAATGAAACTATTAAGGAATTGCATGAATCACAAACCATGAAAATAACCTTCTGCAACAAAGAACATTCAAGCTATAGAATTTATTAATTCTAAATTTAAATGTCTTACCAGCATTCATGGAAGAGATTTCATTAGCATCCATGGAAGAAATTTCATTAACTTTAGACAAAATCATCTAAAAAAAGTCATTAACTTCAGGCAAAATCATTTAAGATGGACAGAAACAAAATCATATTACTCAAAAATGGTAGAGAAAGAAAATGAGATAAACCAAATTTATCAAATTATTGCAATCCGCAGCTTCTCTCCGAGCGCAAAATAACAATCCATGGAGCCAAAATTATGGTGAAAATTAAATTCTTCGAGTAAGTCATTTAGAAACGCACAGAATACTGTAACACATGATGATTTATAGAGAATTTATGATGGACTATGTTGTACAAAAGCCCACAATCCTTACCATATCTCAAAGTACTGATGAGAAGCAATGACGAAAGTCTGAGATAGAGGCGGTGCCGACATTGAAGCGGCAAGACATTCTTCATAATATCGGGGCGGTGCTATTGAAACGACAAGGCTTTCCTCATAATGTCACGTCGTTGTTGATCTCTTCTTTAAATTTATTAATGCTGTCATTTCTATGGTGCTTGCATAATTTCCAGTACAGCTTCTCATTTTACCAAACCCTTCCCCACTCTCCATAATCTTCGACCGGTTCAAAGATCCATCCAATTGTTCTTGTTTAACCTCCCAATGACTTTGTTGAGCTACCGGATTATCAACAGGCATGGTACAATTGTCTGGTTCAACCAGAATCTATTTCGAGAACCTTTGCAATTTAGCATTCCAGTTGAAAAAGTAGGGAAAGATACCATTTCACAGCCACAGGCAGTGGAAACAGAGTGATTCTCTTGCCCTTTGCTTCTGTAATCCACCTCTAGTGAACTATTCTTCAAAGCCTCCATTTCTGCGTAGCTAGGGTTTATGACACCTGTAAAAGGCACAACTACGCCCCCACCACCTTCTCACTCTCTCTCTTCCTCAATGGCCACCCATGAATTTTTTAAATGGCTAATTAATTTCCTTTGCTTCTTTCAATGGCCATCCATGATTTTTCTGCAATCTTCAAACCTTTCGTACATAGTCGTAAAATAGATATTAATATATTATACATATAAAATAATATATAATATATAATGTAACATTTAATATTAATATATATTAAATAATATTTAAAATGTAAAATGTATATTATATAATATTATATATAATATATAATCTAATATATAATTTTAATATATAGTTTTTGATATTAATATATAATTAAATAATATTTAATGTAAAATGTATATTATATATAATATTTAATATATATAATATATAATCTAATATATAGTTTTTAATATTAATATATATTAAATAATATTTAATGTAAAATGTATATTATATAATATTTAATATATAATTGATATTATAAATATTTAATATATCTAATATATAGTTTTTTATATATAATATATATAGGATGGAGAAATGGGAGGGAGAAAGCGGAGGGAAGGGAAAGTGAAAATTAAAAATTTTGCCATCATATTTGGGTACCTGAAAATATCGGGTACCTGATTAGGCTCGGTATTGCCTTGTGCACCAAATCTACATGGTCAACTATTGAAATGTCTCAAATACGTGTTTTTCCCCTATTTCTCTAAGTTCCAGACTTCAACAATTTAGTTGATGATTTTTTTTTCACCCAAATTTGATAAAATGAAAAAGGGTATTTTAAGGATATTATCAGCTTTCTATCGATATAATTGCTGTCAAATTTTGAATTCAGTAAGTAATTATTAATTATTTTCTAATTGACCTACCTCTAAAGTGTTGATTTATATACTGATTAAAAAATGACTATAACTTTCAAACGGTATAACATTTTTGAAATCCAAAAAATGTGTCACAATCTATGCTTCGCCTACTGATGAGGCATATTAATGTCTTAATTTTGATATAAGTTTTTATAATTTGGACACACTCTTTGTGCTTTGACAAAACATTCCTGAACACTTGTTGTAAATATCTTGTGAACTTATGCCAGAGACAGCTAGAACCTACTAAACCTATGGGTAGTGTGTATGACATATTTTGCTTAATATTATACATAGAATGCAGTATTTCATATAACTATTTTAAGCTATGTTCTAATATCTGAGTAAAAGTAGGAATGTTATCTTGCATGTGTATTCTAGATGTTTCTAACTTTTTAGGAGAATGAGGAGCGACACAAGGAGTGGTGATTATTGCATTCAAGGAGGAAGACAATGAAGACCGGTCATGGCAAAGAAAGCGTAGTTCAATTCCGTTGAATAAGCCGCACTTGCAAAGGAGTTCCAGAGAATATAGGGGATACAACTTGCTATATTTCTTGCAAGTTGTTATTATGTTGCTTGGCAGTAAATGTACTATGTCATGGTTGATCTTTTGCCTTCTTTTCTGGCGATGTTTGTATGTTTTTAATAAGCATCCAATCCTCTATATATTGGATTTTGGATTGTCTTAGTAAGCTAATGAGAAAATAGATAATGTTGATTTAGATTCAAAAGTTACTCTTTCTGTTCTTCATGAATTATTCAGTTTCTGTGTAATTAGAGAAGGATTTTAATGGAAGAAAGATTTTGAAGCACTTGTTGTGTTCATCGTTAATTGAAACCGACCAAGGGGGCCCACTTGGGAAGTGGAATAGATTCATTTCTTGCAGTTTCCTATTTTCAGATAGATTTACTATATCAGTTCTTGCAGCACTTGCAGAAAATGATCATAGTGGATGTTCTGAGTTGTTAATTAGTTTATGTTCATTTTTTAAGCTTCCTGCAATTATCTATTGTTAGCCAAGGTGTGTTTACTATTTTGTAGCAGCAACATAGATTCTTCCAATGCATTTTACTTTCCTACAGCATAGGTGTTATGACTCCTAAAGGAACTTAGTGCACAAACTGTGCTGGCCTATTTCAAGTCCTACGTCCTTGGGTTGACAATTCAAGTGTATTTCATGATGGACTAGGTAATCTTTAGAATAGATATACTATCTTTGAAGGAGAGACAATGGTGTGATTATCTTCATCTATTGTGGAACCGTACACCTACTATAAGGAAATAAAAAATTGAATTTTGTAAAGTTTTGAATGAGTTAAGGTGGTCAGACACAGAAGTTTTTTTATTCTGAAAATGTTGTAGCAGAAAATTCATAATTAATTTTTTTTTTGGAATAAAATTACAAAAAAATATGCATCACATCCGAGCATGAGTCTATTACTTATATATTAAATCTTATAAAAAAATATTATCATTTGATCATAATTAAGGTGGTCAGACATACACCTACTTATTATATTTTTCCTAAAATTTTTGTACTGCTGTATTGAAATCTATACTTTTCACCAATTATATTAATTTTTTTTTTAGAAAAGTTCTAGTATTTTAGAAACTACATTCAATTTCCTACAGATTCTATTCTTACAACTTTTTGGTATTAGGTTGATAGCTAGTTCAAATTTTCACGTCAAGTTGACTAACCCTGATTTGTTGATTTTTCATTGCCACTTTTGGGCATAGTTTGGCCCCTCATGATCTTGCACATACCCTAGTATGGACCTAGATTCGTTTCATGCCTCATATTCTGGCCAAATTTCATAGATCGACATCTGTGCTAATCGATGTCTTTCTTATTGATCAATGTCTCTACCTCTCTAAACTAAGACTTTTGTCTCAAAAATTTACCGATCATGAATCAATGTCTACACAGATCAGAGTCTACACAATAAGAATCAATGTCTCTTCCTACTTTCATTGTCTCTGCCTAGTTTGGATTTGCAAGTAGTTTCATGATCTGGGTGTTTTGCGTGTACTTCCAGGTTATATTCCTAAGGGTTCTGGTATCTCTTCCCAACCTTGTTAGTGATCCTTAGAGGATCATAGATCATGTTATTTTTTTATACATGGTTAGATATGAAATGAAATTTTATGAATAACCACGGTAAGAACATCTATTTGGGCTTAAAAAGAACATTTATGTTATGGATTGAACTCTCTATTTGCATCCCTTTTTGTTATCCATGAATTCTTGTTGGCTTAGCCTCTCAAGGTCCCTAGATGTTATTCGGATATGTGAAGGGTGGTCTTAGGAACATGTGTTCTCCATTCTGAGCATGTTAGGGGTTGTTTGGAAGCCTTTGGAAGATTTGTTAATTCTTCCTCTTGTGTGCGAAAATGTGATGTTAATTATGTTAACTTTAGCTTGTGATTTATTGTTATGTCATGATTAAGAGATGCACATTGAAATTTTATGTTTTAAAATAAAAATAAAAAGTAGTGCATATTTTACCCTTTGTATCCAAGGTCTCCTTGGTAAAGAATTACACCTTGAAACTAGCTATATGTAGGCTAAAATTGGTCACATTATCACATGTACAAACATAGTGGAGAATTGAAGAATGACTATAACAAGATTTTTGGACATGACTATGATGTACTTAGGTGATGGTGGATGCATATGGTATTTGTACATGTATGTGAAACTTTTTTAGAGTTAAATGGCTAAACTACAATCAAGAGAGAGAATATATAAAAATCTACATAAATGATAGCTCTCTACACATTTATTACCTGATAATTTGATCACCATCATTAAAAGTCATTCATGGGTGTCTCTAGAGAAAATAAAATGGAATTATGAGAGGTTGTGGCACAAATAGAATAAAATTAATTCACTAAAAGGATTTCATAATGGATAACAACATTGTCTGTACAAGCATGTCGATATAAAATATGTATGATGAGTAAGGTGGTGCAAGATAGCAAATCATGAATGGCATGAAAATGCAATGGTAAATGAATGCATGACTATAGATATAGGTATTATTACTTCTAAACATTAATTTTTATTCATTAATGATAGGTTTTTTGAGTCCCACTCAAAAACCAATGTTAAGGTCTAGCTTACCATCTTCTAGTGAGAGTGTGGTGGAGGAGCACCTAGTGCACTTATGCCTCCATGAGGCCATTTTGGAAAATTTGATTTGTCTTTACACTTTTGACTTGGGATAAGATATTTTAGACCATTTTATTTTGGTTTGATCTAGAGTATCAAGATTCCATTTGAGTTCATTTGTAAAAAAATGCACAAAAGTTTTAAAAGTTGCTAAGCAACCTTTTCTTGCAAAAGTTGTCATAATGGACAAATTTTGGTTTTTAGTTTTTTGGAATTCAGATGGAAGTTGTAACTATTGGAGATGATGGAAAATCATGTAAATACCTTGTTTCATTGACTAAGGTAGCTTTTTTGTTGTAATTTTGTAATGTTCAAGCAATAAAACTATCACTGTTTCCTGTATTTTTCTAGTTCTAATGTTGTTGCAAAGAGTTGTGTGATTGTGTACAACCTAGGATTGGTATGAAAAATATTTTATTTGATGGAGGACTGAACCTACTATAATATTCACTTGTTTTGATCTATTTTCACTAATATTGAGCAAGTTAGAAGCAATTTACTAAAAACAGCCCTGAAACCCTAGGTTGGAGGGTTTAGTAAGCGAAAATATGTTTTGAGGCCCATTCCAACCATGGAAAAATCTATAAAATGGTGGAATGGAGGGTATTTGGATTTATTTTATGTTTCATGATTTTTTAGGAGAAGGGGAAGGTGCTAGAGGCCAATTTGGTGACGCCCTAGCCTAATATCACCATGTATTAGGCTTGTTTTGCATAGGTAGACAAAGGGTTTTTTAGAAAGGTGAATTGATGGGTGTTCCAAGTGTTCTAAATTGTGGTTTCATACCATATGATACTTTCCTAAGGCTATGGAATGAATATTTGATAGTTGGAGACAAGAAACCTTACACTTGCTTTTTAAAAGAGGCTTAATTAGGTCGAGTTGTTCAACTACCAATCAATTAATAAGGGACATGTTCCAAAAAAAACCTATTTTAATTATTTATATGTTGTTAAGGGAAATAAAGGGTATCTCAAAATATAGACAGATTGTGGAGATCACATATGCCATGAGAGATATGCTTGAAAATCTCATTTTGGAGGGCTACTAAGGAGAATAGGCCTTAGATAGTGAAATCCACCAAAAAGGAATTTGAAACTCACATTTGATAATTGAAATCCTTCATAGTTTTGAAATATGGAATCAATGAAGCCATAGCCACCCCTTCTCTACATCTGAGTGCAAGTGATATGTTGACACAAATGCAATGAAAAGTATATGCAAATGTAGATGAATGCAAATGGGAATGCAAACAAATGCAAGTCAAGTGAAAACTTGGATGTAATAAATGCATGATTACTATAAGTGTAAATTATTTAAGGATTTCATATCTAAGACACCATCCAAGGTAGAAGAAAGACACAAAAATATGTGCAGATCCCCAATCACAAATCATTAGGGAAAAGGACTAGGTAGGAAACATGATAGGTGAATGAAATGAAATAATGATGATGAAATGAATCATTAATGTTGAGAACCCTTAAAATGGGTTTCCATATAGTGAGAACTTAATTTTATTTAGCAAAATCTTTGACTTTTGAAGGCATGAGTAACCAAGGCTATGCCATAGACATTGTATAGGATTGACACAAAAAAATAGAAAAAGGTTAGATGAACATCACATAAATCCTTAGGGGAATATGGTGTGGATATGGTGCTAGGAAAACTAAGAAAGGGACATGCACCATTTTAACATATGCCTCCATGGATCAAATGCGGAAACAATGAGGACATCTACACACAAAAATAAATAAATAGTAGAGAAAGATGATGCCCCTAGATTCATCATTCACAGTACACCAAGACATAGAGGATTGTGGAAACCATGAGGAGAGAAAATGATGATGATAAATAGAGATTAAAAATAATCAATTCCATAATGAGTGTCTTGCACATCTTTTCCAAAAGGGGGGATGAAGAAAAAGACTACCATGCTCTAATTTGAGAAAGGATACATCCTGTGAAGATTAATGATGGATGATAGGCTAACTAAACCTTTTGACAAAGAGCATTTGAGATACTCAAGAAAAAAAAGATGTTAAAGGATGATTATTAAAGGACCAACTAAATAGGAACAAGTTCTTGATGACATACAACTAACACCTATATACAACTAACACAATAATTGCTAAGAAAACCAAAGGAACCACAAAAGAAGATTGACTAATATACAAGAGACAAGAACAAAGACACAAACTCTGTACATGGGGAAAATGCACTAATATATGTTAATCAATCAAGCCTAGGAAGCACAAGAGTAGTAATGGGAAAGTGATGGAAATGGAAGAGATAAGATAGCAATGGGTACAAATGGGAATGGATCAAATCATATGGAAATTGATGGTAAATAAATGGGATACTACTGGGAAAGTGATTTAAAGCATGAATGATAATGTAAATTCCCATTACATATGGATCCTATTTCCATGATTTCACCATATGTACTCATCCAAGGTGCTACAAATGGTATTTTTAGAATGAATATTTCTCTTTACTATTTTTCAATTTTTTTTAGATCTTTCACTTTTATGATTTTTTTGGTATTTTTTAGACTTTTGAATTGTGAGGTACCCTCTCATAGATTAGGCATAAAACATTTTAAGATGTAAGATATTAAGGGTATTTTTGAGAGTTTCTCCTTTAGGAGTGGACAACCGATAAGCCCCTAAACTATATTTAGCACTGATTACATAAGGTTCTATCTAGTTAGGCTCAAATCTTCCTTTCTTTCCTAGATCCTGCTGATTCCTCTAATTTGCTCTTAAGAAAAAGTCACCCACTTCAAACTTCCAAGGGTAACTTTCTTCTAATAGTCACTTTTCATCCTATTTTAATAAATAGAGAGGTAATCATAAGCATTTTAACATTGTTCATCAAGAAGATCCAACTAAGAAATCCTTGCTACACAGTAGTCTTTGTCAGATCTCAATTCCTTTAGGGATATTCATAAAGATGACTATTTGAACTTAATTGGAAAGATGACCTCAACACCATAAACAAGAGAACATGGAGTGGAACTAATAGGGGTGTGGACACTAGTTTGATAATTCCAAAGGGTAGGTTGGAGGTGGAGATTCTAGTCACAACTAGTATTATTGATAACTTTTTTATGGATGCAAAAAAGGGTTTTTTTATTTCCTCTACCTAGTTGTTACATTATGGGTAGTATGGAGTGGACCAATTATTTTTTAATTTGGAATATTTCACAAAGTTCATCCTTATGTTAGTTTTTAAAAGGAGTAGCAGTTTATGTGATGATGTTGGGTGGGACTCCATAGAAAAAAGATGATATTGTAATAGATGAACTTGGAGACTTAAACTCCAGTGGTTAGGGTAAGTGGAAGGGCTTCAACCAACTTGGTTAAATAATCTATGGAAACAATAATGAACTTGTGACCATTGGAGGATGGGCTATGGATCTTATTGATAAGGTCAAGGCCCCATGTGGAAAAAGGTCATGGTATATAAATAGGTTGAATATCTTGTGCTAGAATTATAGTGTTGTAAATTGTACCATATACAATTTACCATTATGTAATTCTCCTACCTTAGAAAAGAAAATTCCACATTAGGTTACACACCCCTCCATCTCCCTTGTCTTCCTCTAGATAGATTGTTGTCTATGTGGCATGTTAGTGTAGGATGTATATGCGCTATAGAGATGTATGCATAACACACATTCATCTTGTAAATCTAAAAATGTAAAAGGAGTTGTAAAGACATTACAAATACCACCCATGTAGTTAAACTCCTCTTACTACCACCCACCAATGTTGAGAATTGTTTGAATGTATTTAAAATCCATCTTTGAGCTTCATTTGGTCTCTATTGGTTATATTTTGCATCTCTCACTTATTTTGGTTCTCTTTGACAATATTTCTACACTTATTTGAGCTCATGGTTTTATCTTGAGATAACTACTTCATAGCATTTCATCTTCATATCACATCAACTTTGTCACCATCATCACTTTTCCTTCACTCCATTAATCTCTCACTTCATGGAGCTGAAGGGAGTCTCTCATCCCATAATTTTTTTATCATATCATTATCTTGTTATTTTCATTACCTCAGTGATTCATCAACGATTATCTATCTATCTGGTAGATGTGGAAGTAGAACATCAAACAAGGGACTTGATTGAGGCAAGATTCCAAAAAAATCCAACATTTTTCTCATTTTCCTTGTGTGCAATTTTTGAAGGAGGATAAGGAGACAACTCGTGGGAATATTCTACTTTCTTCATCTTGAGTGTATTCCTCTCCTTTTCTCCTATCATTTTTGTTTTTCTCTTCATATAATCATATACTTTTTTGAATTGTTATCATATTAGTTTATTTTTAATTAAATAATTTAGTGCATCATTTTTCTACCTTATTTTGTGTGTCATGTTTGTACAAGGTATACACGTGTCATGTAGACATCCTACATCCATACTATAGTTCTAGACCCACGCATGTGTTTGAGATAGTGAGTTTAATCCTGATAATTATCTCTTTTATTTCCAATAATTAAAAAAATTTTATGTATTAGTTTTTTTAATCTAATCCAATTCTTTTATTCTATATATAATTTCATTTAAGTCTTAAAACACACATTTCACCAATTAATTTATCTTGATCACCCTAGCTCACCAGAGTGCTAGTAGAAGTAAGGTGGTGCAAGGTTTAATTTTCTCATTTGGATTTGATCAATCTTGAGGGTGGAAAATTCCATTATCCACAAGAACATGAATTAGATCATTTTTTTCTCACATGGTACACATTTCTTGATAGTTTCACAATAATCATGCTCCATAATAGGCTAGTAGTGTCCCACTTGTAATAGTTTTTTGGCTTGGACATCTTTGTTTGTATAAGAACTGTAAGTTTTGGCATGCACCTCATGCATCACAAGATTATACTCATTCTAATCTAAAAATACATCAAGGATGTTATGATATCTATGATGATATATATTATCTCCTATGATAGAGAAATAAGATGGGTGACATATAAAATTATAGTGTTCCTTACAAGTAAGGTTGGGTGGAAGGTTACCATCTTGAAGATAAGCTTATATGCCTTGGTACTAAGGATATTTGATACAAACAATATTTATTACCATATTAGTGCGTGATGTTTCAAAAGAAGGTTGGATAAACTACTCAACCAAAAATTCATAACATGGGTTATCCAACTATATATCAAGGAGAAACCCTATGGTTGCCATTATATTGGTTGATTGATTTTGTATACTTGGAGCTTGCACAAAGATGATAGACAGGAAGTATTTATTTATTCATTTACCATCCTCTTATAAGATGGATAATTATCATACTTATTAAGGTACTCATCATTGATTTGTTTTATGATAAGCTAGGAATCACCATATATGTGAAGTTTCTTGATATTCCATTGGACTAATATCTTAAGACTAGTAATGAGACCTTCATTTTAAACAATGTTTTTGGTACATTGGAAGCTCAAATTGAAAGGTTTAGGAATGAGGTGACCTTTTGGAGTAACAAAGAGGGCTCTTGCACTTGACCCACCAAAAGTGTGAAATCCATCAAAATTTAGTTTCTATTTTCTCCATGACTATACACACTCTCTCATCTCAAAATTCTATCACTAGTGGATAAGTATTGACCAACAGGGTAGTAGCTAAATGATTTGTTATAAGTAGGCCCTTCACTACCTTTCTTTCTATGTACTAGATGTCAAACTTACTAAAAAGCATAACCCATTTCTCCATGCGATCAGTGAGGGTCATTTTGGATAACATATATTTTAGGGGATCAATCTTACAAATGAGATTGAAGGTATGACCCAATATGTAATGTCTTGGCTTCTAGGATAAAAAATCCATGGCTATAAGTTCCTTCTCCATAGGAAAATAGTTCAACTAATACCCAACCAAGGTTTGAGTGATGTCTAGTATATGACACATTCTTTACCCTAGGCATCATATTGGAGAAGGAGTACCTCTAGTATTACTATTGTGGATGATATATAAAGGAGTAAAGGTCATCCTAGAACTAGTGGTACCAAGACAGGTGGATGAGGAAAGTGCTCTTTAATTTTTTCAAAATATTGTTGGCACAGAACATCCCACTTAAAGAATGTATCCTTTCTAAGAAGGTGTGTGAAAGTTTGACACTTATCTTCCAACTAGTCAATAAACCAATGGATAGAATGAAGTTTGCCCTGAATCCTACACAATTTCTTAAGTTTCTTAGGTGGTGGTATTTCAAAAATTTATTTTACCTTCATATTTTTTTACCTCAATGTTACATTTAAATACAATAAATCCTAGGAGTTTACTTGAAGTTACTCCAAAGACACACTTCTTGGGATTTAGTCACAACTTGTATATCTTTATTTGCTCAAAGATACACTCTAGGATTGGAGGATTCTCAATTATTCCTTTGGATTATAACATAAAATAATTAGTGGGGGATGTGATAGTAAGGGGTTATAGTGTGGTTACCTAATATGGCATCCAACAACCGTTTGGTTACATTGGAAGGAAGATGAACCACTAGGCTCAAGTAAAATCAAGTGTTGAATGAGTGAAATGATCCTTCACTGTAATTGAGGGTTGAATAGGTAAATGTAATTGGAAAATGCAATATTGAAGGCTAGTAAGGAGGAAAATATGATTTTCAAAATGTATAGACTAATATAGAGTAGGTAGATCAATTCTGTAAGTAGAAATAGTGAGACTAAAACTAACCTATAAAATCAATTTGAAGAGGATCTAGAGGAACTATTTCAACTTGGTCAACCTATTCCTAGGATTAGGTCAACCTATTCCTATGAATGGGTTGACCTATTCCTTGCACTTCTAGCTATTTTTAGTTGTAGACTTTCTGCAAGGCCCTGAAATTTGTAAATATGATCTGGTGTGAGTACAACCTATACCTGCACACAAAAAACAAGGAAATTTTTGTGTAGAAGGGGATTTTCCTGAATCAAACCCCTATTGAGGAATCACCTTGAAATAAAAATTGCATGAAAGAAAATCTTGCTAATGTAAAGTAAATATTCTATATACAATATAAATGCTCACACCTTATAAATAGACCCGATTTCATAATGTCTATGACAATGATTGTAAGTTGCTTGAATGTAGTTGTATATAGTTGTTGGATCTTGAAATTTAGAAAATAATCAAGGATACCCTTCACAAATACATAGATATGAAAGTACTCCTCAAGTCTTCAATGTTGTTATGCTTGATTAACTCTTGCCTTAGGAAGAACTATATTCACATTGATATTTATTTGTTTGGAAGAAGGATATCCTTGCTTGTTTAAGGTCTCATCTACTTATCCTTCATGAGGGAGATAAGCTTGATACAATGGGGAATATTTCCTTTAAAATATGTATTGGATGATTGAAATATTTCTTGAGAATGCTTGTGGTGCAGGGAAACCTAGGAGGATACATGAACACGAGAGGGTCCAAGACATGAAGGAAGACTTCAGGACATTGATCAAAGTAAATTGGGATTTTTTGAGGCCAATCATGGCCATTTGTAATAATCAAATCAATGTAATGATCAAAGGTCTTGATAAGGACCTAAGGACCAAAATTGATTGTAAAGGGGGACAATAGTGCCTAAATGGGATCTAGATTGCTAGGAGGGTCCTAAAGAGGATAATTATATCCTAGGATAAAATAAGAAATAAGTTTGATAAGTTAGAATTCTTGGGAGAGAAATTAAATAAAGTTAGAAATTCAAATATTTAAATCCTAACGACTAGTGCCAAAATTAGGAGACAAACTTTATTAAATGGGCTAAACACATTTGTAATGATGGGAAACCATTTTTGATCAGTTGGTATAGTTATAATACATCCTATATAGCTTGGTCAGGGCATAAGGATGATAGGACAGTGTAGAGAATCCATATATGTATGGACTTGACTTGTAAAGCAATAAAAAAAATTCAAAATTCTGTAACTTTTCATGGTAGTTTGATTTGTTTTTCATTGCCAATACATTTCTAATGTTTTGAAGACCAAAATTAATCATTTGTGGAAGCATACACATTTTTTGAGATTTCATTTTGTTTGATCAATCACTGTATTTGTTGACAGTCACAGGGAGTACATTTTTTAGTGACAGTTTGATTTATTTTCAATGGATTAGGTGTTATTCCATGAATTAAAATTACTGATTCACATCGAATGACATTAGAATAACATGTATTACAATTTTTTAACAAGGTATCATGTAGAGGAGTAACAGAAAGCGGGCGATCACCGATTAAATGTGTTGAAGGAACACCAAATTGGAGGCTAAGGTGTAGCAATGAGAGTTTTTTCCAAAGGAGGGCATAATTTTATGTTTAAATCCATTATGATATGTCAAACTAATGGTGAATAAACTTTTTTTGGGGTCAGATAGTTCTCAAAGGGTTGACATTGAGTAGGCCCAAGTTTTAGAGGGTTTTAAGGAGCAATTTGGGGTTTTCATGTCTAGAAAGACCATAGGGTCGAATTGGTTCCATATTCCTTAAATTAGAGATATTTAATAACTTTATTGAAAGTGGAAAAGTATGGGAGAAATTATTTCTTGTATTTTCTTTGTAAAATAGGTCAATTAGGCCTAGGAAGAAATATGGAGCAATAATTTGGGGGTTGAAGGTCCAAAACAACTAATGCTTATTCAAATGTTGAAGAATCTCCAAAAGGGTATTTAAATATTCCATTATATTCTAGAGTTATTTGGGAATTTTGGAGTTAATTTTTATGTTACCGAATCCACTCGATGAAGAACCATCGAGTAAAATAGAACACAACAAAACCACTCGGTGAAAGGTACCATTGAGAAGAGACATTTGGTAGCATCAATTGATACTTGTCTTATGTTTTATAGGGATTTTTTATAAACACCATGGGTTTTTTGGAATATGGAAAACACACAAGAGGTGCAATATTAAGAAAAAAAATAGATCCATCACCAATTCCAAACAAGGACCATTCTCTAATGATGAGTCACTTTGTTTCTCACTAGGAAATAGGGATACAATTTGTGCAAATATGGCAGTTAAATCATGATTAACATCAATAATCTCATACATAACATAATTTTTTTTAGAAATAACATCATTTGTGTTAGAAACAATGTAATCATCATCAAGAGTATCTTCATCTAAATTAATCACAATCATATCTTTGATTTGAATAGCAAAATCGTGTTTATTTTATTTTATTTTATTTAAATTTACTTCCTCCCTTGGAATATACATAGGTTGATTAAAGGGAATCAAAGCACTATAATGTGTCTAAGGGGAGGAATTTTTTTGGGAATCAAGTGTACATTCCCTATCACCTACTTCTATGGTGGCATTCACAAGCACAACAAATGCATTTGGTTTTACTTAAAACTTGGATTGGTTTAGGATCAATTAACATTAGGTCCTTTTATCTCTTAGGAGGAAGAATGGAAGGAACCACACTAGGTTGAGAGATAGGAGATGCAAGATGTTTGCAAGATATAGGTGGTGAAATTGAATTATAAATAGGAGGAATGAAATGTGTAGGAAGGATTCTAGGTCCAAGAAAAGGAGATGGGATATCCTTAGGGATGCTAAGTTCACAACTATTTAGGGATTTTAATTTTTTATAAGATAAGAAGAAATGATCTTGGAAAGGATGAATTGGTTGAGCCATTCTAGGCTAAAATAAGTCAAGGTCAAAATTCCCTCAACTTGTAAAGGAGAAACTATGGTTAATGGTGATGATTTCTCCATTATGGGAAAATTTCAAATGCTTGTGGATAGGAAAGAAAATAGATTTCATATAAGTGAGCCAAGGAAATCTAAGTTTAACTTGAAAGTGATTAGAGGTTGGGATGATAACAAAGGTGACATCTAAATATTTCTTACCAATTTCAATAGGGAAGGTAATGTAACCATGGTAGGATGATAAAAAGCCTTGAAAGTCTTAATAATCACATCCAGTTTGTCATATAAGTCTCAATGGAGGTGTCTTGTATAATATTTTCTTCAATTAAAAATTCACAATGAATTAAGGATCAATAAAGACTCCATTAGAGGGAATACCATTAGTCTTAACAATAATGTAAAGAGGACCATCAAGTGCCCTAAGTCTCCTTAGAATCAAATGTAATGAAAGATTCAAGTTTTGGACTAGGTTTGGGTTTAGATTGATCAATAAGGTTGAAAACATTGTTGGCCTCAATACACATATGATCTCTACTCATAGTCATGGGTTTGGGAGACTAAACAAAATTGGTTGAAGATGAGGGTAAGGAATGTGTAGACTCAATTGTATTTGTAAAAAGGGAAAGTAAGGGATTGATATAAATTTTCAAGTTTTGATTGGGAGGGGAAACTAATTTATTTCCTTGATCGTTAACACCCTCAATAGTTATAGCATTGGAATCAATAAGGTCTTGGATGATGGTCTTAAAATGAAAACACTTCTCAATATCATGACAAAGTTGATGATGGTATTGACAAAAGGCTTTGGGATCAAAGAATTTAGATTTTTTTTTGGATGGATCAATTGGTTTAATGAGAGGAAGTGTTAAAACATTATCATTAATCAAATTAAACATCACATTATGAAAATATTCAAAAAGAGGTGTAAAATTATAAGAGGGTTTGAAAATAGATGATAAAGGAGCCACACCTTTAGTTGTATATGTCACTTGTGCATCAATGTTATTTGACAAATTGTTGATCTTGATGAAGCCTTTAGGTATTTGAAACTTTTGGAATGGTTGAGAGGTGACATAACTCTTATCAACAAGAGATATTGGACTAGAGGTCTATAATTGAATCACTTGAAGTTGATAATTATGAAGCACTGCACACAATATCTTATCTGTTATTGCCTTTTTGAAAATTAGAAATGGAAATATATTGAGAATTAATATCAAGAACATGATATAAATCCGAGAATGAAAATTTTTAAATCTATGAAAGAAATCAATCACTTTTTTAAAACACTTTGTTTACATTGCATCAAATCATTCAAAGAAATCTTAGGGCCAATGTTATTTTAAAATTGTTGAATGAAATCATTAGAATTTTTTATAATGAAAGCATTAACAAGTTTTTGAAATGAGTTGATAGAATTAGGAGGCAAAGGATAATACCATCACAAGGCCTTGTCCCTAAATGTTCTAGTAAAAAATTTATCCATGAGTTTAAGATCATGAGATAAGTCACAACACAACGTTCATAATGTTTTCACATGAATCACAAAATCATCTTTTCTAGTATAAGTCTCCAAATAACGTATTTCCATATAGTAAGGGATAAAAACATGAATGATGTCTATGTACATAGGAATATAAATATCACAAGTGGGAATATTTAATTTGGATTGAGTTATGGAGGTGATTTATTGGTTCAAGGATGGAATAGTTTCTGTAAGACTATTGGTAGTAGATTTAGTAGAGAGAGTAGTATTAGACATGTATGAAACATTTGGAACATTGAAGGAAATGGAAGGACCATTTCAATATTAAAATGACACATTATTGTAAGTAGGTATGGATAATGGTTGGAAAATACATGGAACACTTGTAGGAGGAATTATAGGATTAGGAATACTTCCAAGAATAACATGTGTAGGATTAATTTTTGAAATGAACGTAGTCATGAGAGGAAGAGTATATGTATGTGTACCATCCTAAAAAGTTAGCATCTATAATTATATGCTCATTTTAGCCCCATTTTAGTATTTATGGGTTCCCACATTGATTTCACACTCTTCTAACACTCATTGGACCTTTAAATTAATATTATAAGTCTTATGTTGATTCAATTTCTTCAAAAATTGAGGTAAGCCCTTATTTCTAAGTGTGTTCCTCTATTTTTCCTCCAATATCATAATTAATTTCATCACCTAAGCCCTATATCACCATTCATGGCATTTATATTCCCCTTGACCTTGGAACTATCTATACCCTATTTTTCCACATCCTCTCATTGTGTGGGACCCATGGTCCTGATCTAGGCCTTGATTGGAGGGTATAGATTGTATTATTCAATCGATACATGGGTATAGGGTAGCTAAGTTGATATATACCCCAAAGATTGGACCCAAGTTTGAATTGGGTCCCCGTCTTGGCAATTTAGTGGAGGATTAGAACTTATAGTCAACTTGGTCAAGTTTTAAGCCCTAAAATGTTTGATGAGGTTTATAAATGCCATATCTCTCCTCATTTTTGTATCCATTACTATCCTCAAGCATTCATGATCAAGAAATCAAGAAATTGGCATCCAAGCATTCTCAAGGTCTTTGAGCATCCAAGTCTTCAAGTCTCCAAAACATTCTTCTTCTTCATCAAGCATTGTGGAAAACTACAACATCTATTTCACAAGGCTTATCTTTCATGATTTCCTATTGGGTTTTTGTGGAGTCCAATTTACTGCATTAATACTTGTGATCCCATCTAAAGAGGCATTGCATCATCAAGGCCTGAGTTAATTCATGATTCAGATCTAGCTTCTATTTCATCTTTCCTTGTGCAATTTCATTACATTTTCAAGGTTAATGCCTAAATAGGGGTTTGACCAAGGTAAAGCCCTTTTCCAAACCTTCTTCCCCATTTTTTTTGTGTAGGAACATGCTACAAAGTTTTTAGAACTTTTTTGGGCATATCAAGAACATTTGGAGCATCCTTAAAAGTTTTGGGTAGAAACCCAAGGTATAGATCGATACAACCAATCTCTACCTGGGTACAGATTGGATTAGGTGTTTTATACCCTCAAAAAAAGGCTTAGATTTGGTAGGCTGGTAGGTTATAGTGTCGAGAGCTTTGAAATTTTTTTATAGGTACTTTCAAGACTTTGTATGTTAGATATTCAGATCTGAAGTAGCTTATTTAGCATTTCATTTATAAATGCATTCAAATCTTTCCTAATATGCATTTATGTCTTTATTATCATTTTCCATTTCAAAATTACATATTTAGTGAAAGATCATTGTCTCATTCAATGCTTTAGTTACCATTTGAGCCTATTTGGGCATCTTCCTTCTGAATGTTCAATCTTGAAAAAGAGAGGTGATCTACCCTATTCATATTGCTTCCTTTTTCACATTTTACATTTTGGTGAACCCAAATCATAACATTTCCAATTCTGATTTAGTGTTTAGATCTTCTTTTCATGAATTACATTGTTGCATTTTAGCCATTTAGATATGATTTAGATGCATTCATTGATTAAAAAAAAAATTTAAAAAAAAAATTAAACTTATCTCATAGATCTATTTCACTCTTGCATTTCATTTTCATTTTTGCATATTTTAAAATAATAAACAAATCCAAAAATATTTCATTATGTGCATTATTGTATGTATTTGCATTTGCATTCTATGAATGGAGTTGTTATCTTCATTTGCTAGTTCAATTTCAAGTTTCTTTAAATAATTTCAAGATCTTTCCTTTCATGTAGATGATGATAGCTTATTTCTTCATTGCATCCTTAGTCAAAATATTCTCTCCCCCAAAATTGATAGAACCATGAGAATATTTTATCACAAGAAGAGCTTATTAATATTTCTTCAAAGAATCTCTCTCCTAAGGATGAGATCTTGAAAGATGATATTGTTGATCCTTCTACTAAAATATATCTCTCTCATGAATATATTTTGGTGCAAGAGAATAATATTTTACCTTAATTTCCTTCCAATCCCTTCCTTTTTATGAATGAAGCTTTAGTTATTCATGATTATTACTCTCCTAAAGTGTGCTTTATTCATAGAGATCTTCCTACCCTTGATCAATCCCATGTTTGGGATGAACCAATGGATAATGATGTTGACTATTCTTTCCATCATGAAGTAACCTTGATAAAGAAAGATGATATTTTGGTTGACATTTCCTCAAATCACTGTAGTGATGACACATTCATGCATGATGGTGATTCTTCTCCTAAGATGTACCCCCTTTATGAGGATATTTTTGAGTAAGAGGAGGACATTATAAATATCCTTTGGGATGAACCAATGGATAATAATGTTGACTATTCTTTCCATCATGAAGTAACCTTGATAAAGGAAGATGGTATTGTGGTTGGTATTTCCTCAAATCACCCTAGCTATGACATATTCGTGCATGATGGTGATTCTTCTCCTAATATGTACCCCCTTTATGAGGATATTTTTTAGTAAGAGGAGGAAATTATAAATATTTGTCTTAATGCCAACTTACCTTCATTTCACACCCCTTTTAGAGATGAAGTATTAATGAAAATTCCTAATCCCCATTCTAAAGATTGTCTTACTAATGAGGATACCTTAGAAGAAGATAATAATATCATTACTACTTTCCTTGATGCTCTCCCTTCTAGTGATAAAACTTTAAATAATCAAGAGCTTGATCAAGTCAATGTTGTCTACATTTTGGGTATTAAAAAGTCTAAGGTTGTTGTCCATTATTATATTTTAGGGAGATATGAGAAATAAACAATATTAAGATAATTCATAAATATGCAAGACATAAAAACCAAATAACAAAATGATTTAATGTGGCTCACACCCAATATGGGCTACATACACTAGAGAAATAATTGTCCACTTGTTTTATTATCTAGTGAAGAGCAATTATAGTCTAACGCATTTCACATTACACTACCAATTATTTATGGCCCTTTAGGTGGTTTACAATTTTGGTTAACAAGTTAACCTAAAAAATACTTGGTGAGTCAACCTATGGAAATGCTTGATGAGATAGCAAAAAATGCTTGATGAGTTAACCCCACAATAAATGGAGAGTGTATATTAATTTCTTAATCAATCACCACATACCAAAAATCTCCCACTTGGAGACTGATAAGGCTCCACACTAAAAAATATCCCACTTGGAGATTGATCCTATAGCAATACCACTACCCCTGAAGCTCCCAATGGATTCATGCACCTAGACTTGACTGTATCTCAATGCCTCTCTAATCAAGATTGAAGACCCATAGAAACTAAGAAGGAATTCAATTTCTCTTGTATTACTACCTTGGTCAACATATCCTCAAGATTATTTCTAGTATGTATCTTCTCCATCTCCAATTGTCCATCCTCTAAAACTGAGCATATGAAATGATATCAAAGTTGGATGTGTTTTGTCTTAGAGTAAAGGGTTGAGTTCTTTGCAAGGTGACTTGCACACTATCTATCACTATACAACCTTCTATTCTCTTGTGTCTTGCCCAATTCCTCCACAAACCTTTGTAACCAAATCATATCCTTGTACTAGCATGTATAGTATCAATATATTCTTCTTTTGTGGTGAAAGTTCTACAACATTTCTCAATCTAGAAATCTAGCTGACCAATGTACCACCTACAATAAAACATACATTGTAGTGTTCCTCCTTCTATCAATATCTCTTACTAAATTTGAATCAACATAGCCTTTTAAAGTGGAATGAGAACCTCCAAAACATAAAGACTGGGTTGTTGTACCTCTCAAATACCTGAGAATCCACTTTACTACATTCCAATGCTCATTTCTAGGATTGTTCATATACCTTCTCACAAATCTCACTACATGTGCAATATATGGCCTTGTACACATCATGGCATACATAAAGTTGCCAACTATTAAAGAGTATGAAAGCTTAGACATGTAATCAATATCCTCTCGTATCTTGGGGCTCATTTATTTGGACAATTTGAAGTAACTAGGAAAAGGTGTACTAACTGGTTTTGCATATTGCATCGAAAATATTTTCAAAACATCTTCTATGTAATCACTCTGAGACAATGTCAACATGTGATTTTTCTTGTCCCTAGTTATTCTCATACCAGGTATTTATTTTTCTACACCTGAATCCTTCATAGAAAATGACTATTCTAATTTTTTTTAAGGTCATTTATATGCTACATATTAGACCCAAAAATAAGCATATCATCAACATACAGTAACATGATAATATAGCTACCATTATATAATCTCTTGAAATAAACACAGTGATTAGAATGACATCTGATGTAACCTTGGTTAACCATAAAACTATCAAATTTCAAATACCATTATTAGAGTTCTTGTTTCATCCCATATAAGCTCTTCTTCAACCTACACACTAAGTTTTATTTACCTTTGACCTCCTATCCTTGTGGTTGTTGCATATAAATCTCTTCCTCCAAATCTCCATGGAGAATATTTGTCTTCACATCAAATTGTTCTAGATGTAAATCTTTTGTGGCCACAAGACTTATAATAGTTCAAATTGAATTCATTTTAACAATAGGAGAAAATATATCATCAAAATGAATACTTTTTTCTATGCAAAACATTTTACCACAAGTCTATCCTTGTACCTTTTCTTTCCTCCATGTTCTTCCTTTAACCTGTAAATCCATTTGTTAGGAAATGTTTTTTTTACCTTCAGGAAATTCAACTAAGTCCCAATTTTGACTTTGTATCAAGGAATCCATATCCTCTTTCATTCCTTTCTCCTACTTTTTCCTAGTTTCAACATGCATTGCTTGTGCAAAAATTTCTAGTTCACCAGCATCAGTCAATAAAATAATGAAGGAAAATATCATTCGTGAGATCTAATTATCCTAGAAGATCTTCTTACTAGAGTTTGAGGAATTTTTTGTGGTTTTGGTTCAATATTTTATTGCATCTTTGGGACTACATTTATTGGGATTTCATCAAGCACCATGCATTATGTGGGTTCCTATTCTTGCTTCTTTCCTTGTATCTGATCCTTGTACATAAAATTTTCATTCAATATGACATCTCTAGTCCTAATGGTTTTGTGATTCTCAAAGTCCCATAAATGATAGCCAAAATCATTAATTCCATACCCAATATTAGTACAATTCTTTGATTTTACCTCAAGATTTGATCGATTTTCTATATCAATATGGATAAATGCTTCACAAACATTTTTTTATAGAAATGGTTAGTTTACCATTTTGCTTGTCCATGCCTCCTCTATAATACCATCATCTAAGGAAATTGAAGGCCCTCTATTTATCAAGTAAACAAAAGTATCTAGAACATCTGCCCAAAACTGCAAAGTCAATCCTATATGCAATCTCATGCTCCTTACACGCTCCATGATCGTTCTATTCATCCTTTTAGAAAAACCATTTTCTTGTGGGGTTCTAGGAACTATCTTTTGGCTACGAATCCCATGGTATGAACAATCACTATCAAAATCTCTACTACGGTACTCACCTCCATTATCTAATTGTAGACACTTCAACTTATTTCATGTCTCATTCTCAACCAAAGCTTTTCATTTCTTAAAGACTTCAAATACATAAGATTTTATGGTAATAAAATAAACCTCAGTTTTCCTAGTTGCATCGTCAATAAAAGTAACATAATAATAAGACCCGCCAAGAGATGGTACCTGGGCTAGTCCCCATACATCAGAATGCACAATTTATAACTGTTCACTTTTCTTTTCGCTCCCAACCCTAAGAAATCTAGCCCTCTTTTATTTATTGTAAACATAGTTTTCACAAAAATCCAAATCAATTTATTTCAAACCTAGCAATAAATTCTTTGAATGGAGAAGATCCATCCCCTTTTCACTCATATACCCAAGTCTATTTTTCCATATAGTTGTATTTATTCCTGTGGAAGCTAGGGAAATAGAATAATCAATATTACCAGTACATAAATACAATGTACCCACCTTTTCCCCTTTTTCTATTACCAGTGCACCTTTTGTAACCTTCCATTAATTGTCTATGAATATGATTGTGCAACCATCACTTCCCAGTTATCCTACTGATATAAGTTTATTCTCAAATCAAGAACATGTCTCACCTCTTTCAATTGCCATTGATTACCATTTGGTAATTTTATCTGTATGTTTCCCTTTCCAACAATTTTGCATCGTTCATCATCACCTAAATAAACTTTTTCAAAATCACCTTGAACATAGTCTAGAAAATATTTCTATGGGGTATGGCATGGAAAGAAGCCCTTGAATCTAACACCCAAGAATCAATAGTATTGTCTAAAGAAAGAATTAAAGCCACTGACCATGACAGGGATAGCTGTAATGTTCCTAGTTCCTTCCTATTAAGAACTTCCCATTGTTCATATGACATAGTCGTCGACTTCTTCCCTTTTCCATCCAATGATAAGTAAAGATCCTTCTGATATAGATAATCTACTATTTGCATCTTCCATAGTTGATAGTTTTGGTCATTGAACTTATTAACCTTAAGAATTCCTTCCTCTGTCATTTCTTCCACTCAAATCTACGATTTCCTTCCAAAACAATGAAATATACACTTCGTTGATACAAGTTGTTAGGGTTTAGGAAGATATGAGATATAAATAATATTAAGATAATGCAGAAATAGAGAAGATAGAAAAAACAAATAACATAAAGATTTAACATGGTTCACCCAATATGGGCTACGTCTACCAAAGAAACAATTGTCCACTTATTTTATTATCCAGTGAAGAGAAAATTATAGTCTAATGCATTTCACATTACATTATTGCTTATTTATAGGCCCTTTAGGTAGTTTATAATGTCAGTTAACAAGTTAACCCTAAAAAATACTTGACGAGTCAACCTAGGAAAATGCTTGCAAGTGTACAGTACTTTCATGATTAGTCACCACATAAAAACATCCATCTTCATCAAGGTACCCCTACACCTCAAAATAAACCATTCATTATGATGAAATGTGCTAAAAAACTTGACTAGCATTCGGTTTCTCATACATATAACACAAGAAATAATAGACAACCTATGAGAGTTTAGTTGTTCCAACGTATCAACTAGTGCTTCCTCTTGCACCCTGTCTTCCTCAAAATCTTGAAATGAAATATGATTTAGTAGAAAAACTTCATGTTACTCTTGCCAAGATCTCCCTTTGGGATCTCTTTCAAACTTCACCCACATATCATGAGGTATTACAACAATCCTTGAGAAACATGACTATTCTACTTCCTATGCAAGACAACATAACTTGTATATTGGAATGTATGAATCCAGCCTATAATAAAGCTCAAATTGTATTTTCTCAAGATGATTTTCCTCCTAACAAATTCAAGATCAACATGATTCTCTTATGGTTGTTGTCCTTATCAATGGTAATTTTATTCGAGGAACTTTAGTTGATAATGGATCTAGTATTAATGTGTATAGTATTGATTTATTTCATAAAATTAAGGTGGATATTTCATCAACTAAACCTTATTCTATTCCTATATGTGGATTTGATAATTTTGCTAAACAAACCTTAGGTATTTTCACTTTACATGTTAAATTAGGTCTTGTTACTTTACCTACACCTATTCATGTTATACACAATGCTCTAAATTATAATATTTTCTTAGGATGACCATGGCTACATGCCCTACACATTTTTCCTTCAACACTACCTTAGAAAGTGAAGTTCATCGATAACAATATAATGTATACTCTTGTCACTGATGATAAGATCTCAGATTGCTAGCTTACAACATGAATCCAATTCTCCATCCATTCATACACCATTTAAACAAAACATATATTCTCCTCCTAAAAATACTTGTAAACCTACAAGTTCCCTTTTAGAAGATGATTTTAGGTCATTGGATTTTATGCCATCTTTTGTGGGTGAATACAAAGTTCCTAATTTTAACATTTGATCCTTTAAAAGGCTTAGTGTGTCATTTGTTCAACCCAATTCCCATAACATTTCAATTAATAATATTCAACATGGTTAGGTTGTATGCAAAATAAATTTGAGACTCATGAGAAACCCATGCAAGTGTTTAGTCTAAAACCTCCTCCTTTATCATCTAACATTTCTCCAATGCATATCTTTAATCAAGAAATAATTTTTCCTAACCTTCTTCGTGCTAAATTGATTACTTGACCTAAATGAAAGAATAAGCATAGTCACAACCTTATTAATCTTCCTTTTTGCATGTATTATCAATATTAAGATCACTCTAATAATAAATGTCATGCTTTGCATTACAAAATTCATAAACTCATTGATTATGATATCATTCATATAACAGGTTGTAGCGATTTGTTTTTCAATTATAATTTCTTTAAATAACATTTAAGTTCCTATTATGTTGCTCCACACTATGTGACATTGTTATAGCTTCTCTATTGGGGGCTCATTTTCATTCATGGTGGTACAATTTCAGGTGTGATCATACTTTGTGAGTAACATAATAGGTCCTATTTCTCCTTATTCATGTTTGTACACTTGGGGGCAAAGTGTATCATTTAAATCTCTCTCATCCTTTCTAAGGATCCACTTTTCCATTGGTTAAGTGGTATTTTTTTATTTTGTTATATCTACTCTTACATAGAAATCTTGTTTTTCATTAAAGATTCTCTCATATACAAGAGGTATGTACCCTTGATCATAACCTCTTCTTTGTTCACAATTAAATATATGTGGTAAAAACATCTCTTACCTTGGAGGATAAAATTGTGTCATCCTTCTTTAAGAATCCCTTTACCTAGCAATAGGGAAGGTGCAAATTCTTCCCTTCTTGTTCAAGATCTCTTCTTAGCATCCTTCAAAACTTTACACTTGTTGCATGGTATCTCTTTGTGTTCGTCCCACCCTAGACCTCGTAGAAGTTGTGACCTATTTGGATTGGACTAGGTGTTTCTTGTAGGATACCTCCCTGGTGTTAAAGGTGATTTATTCTTGTTATTATTTTCCTTAAAATGTAAAAATAGTCCTATTTTTACATCTTAAGGGGAGGGGAGCATATATGGCCTCCTTATTGCAAATATTTTATTTACTTAAGACATTTCAAGTAGAGTACACTAGCATAATACAAATTTATAGGGCTAGATCACTCTCCTTTATATATTTTTGGTAGATTTACTTAGACACAATATTTTCCTTGGTTATCCTTAGGATTGATTGAACTGTCATAGCATAAATTTCTAGCCCATTTGACCTCTCCTTTGCATACATTTTCAGGATTGGTTGACTAGCATAACACAATTTTATAGACCATTCAACCTCTCATTTTCATATATTTCATGAGTTTACTATCATGTGCTAGACCATAAAATCTCTATTTACATTCTCTTTTATAGGTGGAACTAGCATAACACAATTTTATATACCATTTCCCCCTCCTCTCTCTTTCTTGTCTCTCTCATGGGTCACCTAGTACTCTCCTCCATGATTGCATGCAACAACACACTTTTCTAATTTATTGGATCATGGATTATTTCCTTATCTTTGATATGTTCTCTTTATATTTTCATGTTACCACTTGTTCTTTTTCAATAACTTTCCAAGTGTGATACTAGTGGTTGAGACATTTCCTTTACTAGATCTCTTCAACTAGTTGACTTGGAACCTTAGTAATATTTAGGATTTGGTCTTTGTTTTATGTGTCCTTGCACATGGATATACAAGTTAAGACCCTTGGTTTGGGGGCTTGTGTCCTTAAACTTAGAGATATCTTATCTCTTTGCATTTTCCCCATGATTACATCTTCATCTCTTTCTCTCTCTTTCTTCTACTTTATTGTGAGCACGAGGTAGAATTATCCTCCTGCTAAAAAGGGAGCTAAATGTACCATCCTAAAAAGTTAGCATCTATAATTATATGTTCATTTCAGCATCATTTTAGTATGTATGGGTAAGCCTTTATTTCTAATTGTGTTCCTTTATTTCTCCTCCAATCCCATAATTCATTTCATCACCTAAGCGCTATATCACCATTTATATAATTATATTCTCCTTGATCTCGTAACTAGCTATACCCTATTTTTCTACAGCATCTCATTGCTTGAGACCCATGGTACCGATTTGGGCCTTGATTGGAGGGTATAGATAGGCTCATTTGATCTATACTTGGGTATAGGTCATCTCAACCAATCTATACCCTGAATATTGGGCCCAAATTTTAATTGGATCCTTATCTAGGCAATTTAGTAGATGATTATGACTTATAATCAGTTTGGTTGAGTTTTAACCCCTGAAATATTGGATGAGCTATATAAACACCCTATATCTCCTCATTTTGATATACATTACTATCCTCAACTATTCATCATCAAGAAATTAAACAATTGACCTCGAAGAATTCTCAAGATCTCTAAGCATCCAAGTCTTTAAGTCTCTAAATAATTCTTCTTCATCATCAAGCATTGTAGAAAACTACAACATCTATTTCACAAGGCTTATCTTTCATGATTTCCTTTTGGGTTTTTTTAGAATCCAAGCTACTGCATTAAAACTTGTGATCAAAGAAAAAAAGGCATTGTGTCATCAAGGCATGAGGTGATTCATGGTTCAAATATAGCTTTTATTTCATCTTTTCTTTATGCAATTTCATTACATTTTCAAGGTTGATTCCTAACCGGGGTTTGACCAAGGACAACCCATTTTCCTAACCTTCTTCCCCATTGTTTTGTGTGTAGGAAAAATTAAAAAGCATTAAAAAAAAATTTGGGCTAATTGGCAACAATTAAAATATCCCTAAAAGTTTTGAGTAGAAACCTGGGGTATAGATCGACACAACCTATCTATACTTGGGTACAGATCGACTTAGCCATTTTATATGCTTATAAATAGGCTCAAATTTGGTAGGAAGGAAGGTTATAGTGTTGAGATCTTAGAAAATTTGTTATAGGTACTTTCAGGATTCAATCTATCAGATATTTAGATCTAAAGTAGGTTGTTTTCTATTTCATTTATAGATGCACTCAAATATTTCCTAATCTACATTTTTGTATTTATTATCATTTCCAAATTCAAAACTACATGTTTAGTGAAGGATAATTGTCCCATTTAGCGCTTGAGTTATCATTTGAGCCTATTGGGGCATCTTCCTTCCAAATGTGAAATCTTGGAAAGGAGAGGTGATCTACCCTATTTGCATTACTTTCCTTTTCATGTTGTTGTAGAAACACTAGGTGATGAGGTAGGGATGGGAATAGATGTCTCAAAAGTCAACACTAGTTTTAGGTTGAGATAAAACAAGATCTTGAGCACAATCTTTGATAGGTTTAACATTGTCATGAATAACATGGGAGATAGAACACAAAAAATCAACACCATTCTCATCATTGTGAATCTACTTCCTCATTCCATGTACTAAGGAGATGAATTTCCTATTTGAATGCTCTTGACCTTTACCATTTCTCTTTTTTTTTCAAAATCATTGGAATTTTTTTTAGCTTGGGTAGGAGATACTCTTAAGGTTTCATCTTCATCATGAGAAGAATAACAAGAGGGATTATAAAAAATAGTAGGAATGTCATAAGTAGGAAAAGTGGCAAGTAGAAAATCTAAAAATATGCAAATGAATGAAATTAAACATACTTTCACATGAAAATAATGAAACACTATGCATACAAATAAGGACTAGAAACCAAATTAGGATGGAAATGTCTTGCAATGGGCTCAACAAAATGTAATATAAAAGAATTGGTGGAGGATGTGATACTAAGGGAAACTAGTGTGGTTTCCTAATATGACATCCAACCAACCTTTGGTTACATTGGAAGGAAGATGACCCACTAGGATCAAGTAAGTTCAAGTGTTGAATGATTGCAATGGTCCTTTACTATAATTGAGGGTTGGATAGGTAAATGTGATTAGACAATACAAGATTGAATGCTAGAAAGGAGGAAAAATATGTGTTTTGGAATGTACAGACTAAGAGAGAAGGCATATCAATTTTGTAAGAAAAAAGAGAACCTAGAGACTAAAATAACTTTTAAAATAAATTTGAAGAGGATCTAAAGGGATTATGTCAACTTGGTTGACCTATTCCTGACACTATGTTGAGTTAGTTGACTTGTTCCTTGCACTTCTAATTGTTTTCAATTGTTGATTATACACAAGGTCCTAAAGTTCCTATATTTGATCATGTCTGAGTGCCAACTATACATGCACATAGGAAACAAGTAAATTGTTGTGTATAAAGGGGTTTACCTCTGTCAAACCTCAGTTTAGGAATCAACCTTGAAATATAAATAAAATATGCATGAAAGGAAAGCTTGCTAATGTAAAGTAGATATTAGATCTATAATGTAAATTCTTATACCTCCATAAATAAACTTGATGTTGTAATGTCTAATAATATGGTTGTAAGTTTCTTGAATGTAGTTGTATATAGTTCTTGGATCTTGAAATGTAGAGAAGAATCAATTATGGCCTTCACAAATGCATAGATATGAAAATATTCTTCAAGTATTCAATGTTTTTATGCTTGATTAACTCTTACCTTAAGGAGAAGAAATAATCACATTGATATTTTTGTGTTTAGATGAAGGATATCCTTTCTTAATTAAGGTATCCTCTGCTTTTCCTTCATGATGGAGAGAATCTTTCTATAATAGAGAATATTTCCTTCAAAAGATGCCTTGGATTCTTGAAATCTTGCTTGAGGTAGGAGAGAGCTTGAATTCCAACATCATGATCTTGAATTCTTACCCAAATGAGAAGAGGTAGGTTTCTTATATAACCCTTACAAGAATTTCATATCTCAAAACTCAAAGTAAGCTGACGATATTTTAGATTTCCTACTTTACTATTGAGACGAGCCCCCAATTTAAATTTTGGGGCAAATCCTGAGGAATAGGCCAACTAGGTTGACTTATTATGAAGAATAGGATGACCTAATCAACCTATTCCCCCACAAAATACTTTGAGATTTGGTAATGGGGGTTGGGAATACAAAGAATATGTTAGAATGAAAAGTAGAATTGGGGTTGGATCAAGCATAATGAACATGAAATCTTGAGGACACTAAAATAGGGTCCAATTGAGCATCTAATTATAGGTGCTTACAATTTATGATGGTACATGGAATTTCCTATAAGGTCATCCACATAATATTATAATATTATCGATGAGGTCATAAAACATTATAGTCATGACACATTGGTAAGTGGCACCAACATTATTCAATCCAAATTACATAATCTGATAGCACAAGGTACTTCAAGGGTAAGTGAAGAAAATTTTATATTGATCCTCTTTATAAATATTGATCTGGTTGCTAGAGAAACTATCCATGGGGGAAAGCATCTCATGCCCTACTGTGAGATAGACAAGTGTGTTAATATTAGGAAGTGGGAAATCATCTTTCAGGAAAGCTTTATTGAGATCTTGAAAGTCTATACAAATGTGAATGCCCCCAACAGGATTATAGATAGATACTATATTGGAAATCCCATTGAATTAATCAATTAGTTGAATAAACTTTTCATCTAACAAATTTATCAACTTATCCTTTACAAGGAGTGTTATCCACAGATGCATTTTCCTTAGCTTTTTTTTGAATGGTTTTCATTATAAATTAATCATCAAGTGATGTACAAATAGGTCATTATATCAATTGGGCATGTATGGATATGATCATGCAAAGTTTATAGCCCACTTTTGGAGATTTTTGACAAAAATATGATATTCCTTGTAGGATAAAGAAGCTACAACATAGGTTATCCTAGGGTTCTCAAGAATTCCCAAATTTACTTTTCGAGTCTCTTATATAAAAATAGAATAATATTTTTTTCTCTTCATATCCATGATAAGGAAAGGAGTGTCCTCATCCTCCAGTGCCTCAAAGAGGTTTTCACTAGAAAACACATGCTTTCTTTTTACTCTTTTACAATCTAAAAGTGCCTTTGAAAGGTTTTCACCATGTAAGGTTCCTAATTTTTTTTTTCTTTTTCACTTTTGTGACTAAAGACATCCTCTCCCCCAAAATATCCTTGGGTATCAAGTTTGTAGACTATGTGAGAGTTAAGATCTTTGTATGACCCGCGTTCATTAACCCCCATAAATTGTAAGAGTGTTATATCTCTTAAATGAAACATATCAAGATGTGCCAAGGTATGTTAATCCCAAGTTTAGGGTGGAAAAGGGGATGGTCAATGATGATAATAAAAGTTTCAAATAACATTGAGGTTCCAAACAGGGATGAGACATCCTTATTGTCATATGCTTTATTGATTTCCTTAATAGGTATGTCTTTGATTTCTACAAGATTGCTCTCAACATTTTGAGAGGTTCTTGGAAAAGTTGAGGATTAATTAGATGTATTTTCAAAGCTAATCCACTCATTATTAACATTAAAAGGTGGTTCTAGTGGCTTCCTCATACCTTTTTCTTCTTGGCCTAGTCTACTACCTTGATAGTCCTATTGTTTTGTATCCAAATATGACACATTGGATATTTGACTTTGAAATAATGAAGAGGGTTGTGATTAGATTGAGGAGGATCTCTATGCAACCATTGGTTTATGTCACCTTCAATCACTTCATGATTGAGTTCACCTTTCGACTAGAAGGTTGCAAGACCAAACTTGTTAATAATACCTTTCTTTTGTACTCATGTGTAGGTTTTCCATAAGCATAGGGATCTAAGGGTAGCATGCCCACTGTAAAATTTACTTGCATGGAAAATTCCCTAGAACCATCATTGTTGATCTTGAGCTAGGAAAACAAGGGTGAGATAAATGTCTTCTCCTTAGTAGAGAGAAAGATGGAATTGGGGTCAACATAAAATTTGGAAGGTGTATTGCAATTAGTAGCTCTAGTATCAATTCTAGGGTAATAATTTGTATTGGGGAAAGAATCCTCAAGAGCATGATAGTAGGAAAATGATTGTGGATCACCATGAACACTAATCTTGGTTCCTTGATATGGAAATTTGAGGCATTGATGAAATATGGAAGGAATGGGCTACATGCCATGGATCTTATAACAACTGAGGAGGATATTAAACATGAGATCAAGATCAACAATGTGGAAAAGTGTGTTTTGCATATTTGGTCCTAAAGTAATAGGCAATTTTATCATAAATCCAAGCTACCATTTGCATTGTCATAATATTTGATGGTGATTGTTTGACTATACATGTATGCAAGAGTGTATCCTACTTGAGTAACAAATTTCAATGTATATAGATTTAGGGTGGAGCCATTATCAATCAAGACTTGTTTTACTTTACAAATCTTGATAGAAACACCAATATACATGGGATGGATATGATTAGGATCACTAATCATGGTATTTTAATGGGTGGAGCTATGATGGTACATGAAGGAAAGGTGTGCTAGAATTGGGTAGGATCAACACTACTTGAAATGAAAGCTTCTCATAAAGTACATGTGAGGACATCTTGATGTGCAGGAAAAGAATTAAGAAGGTACAAGATATAAATACATGTAGGATTCTACCCTTAATGCTCTAAGATATTGTATTATTTTGACACTAAGATTGAGGAGGAGTAGGATTTGAAGGACTAAGAATCTTCATATGGTCTTTCCTAGAATTTATGCACATTGGGTATATATCCCTTTAACACGAATCATGTTCACATGATTCTCTACATAAGATATACATCTGATTGTATTTCCATAATCAATTAGGATTGAATTATAATTGATCTCATTGGTAGTATGAGGAGGTCCCAAACTTGATGCATGACTACAATTAGACATACTAGCCTCTTCATTATGTGTAGGGAGAGCATTATGGTACACACTGAGATGCACATTGGATTCTCCATTGATGGGATCAACATAAATCTTACCCTGATCAATAAGATATTGAACAGAGTATTTGAGTTTCATGCATTTATTGGTAGTATGTCCATTAATACAATTGTAATCACAATACTCATTGTCCTCATACTACACAAGTTTGGGTTTCGACATATCAATTGGTTGTGTATGTGGGTATATGACCATATTATGTGATTGCATTTTACAAAAGATCACATCTAAGGACTCACTCAAATGTGTAAATTGACATCTCAAGTTGCTTTGACCTATTTGTCGAGGTTGAACAAGTGAGATTATGATAGCATTTGTTTGATTTACTTGGTCTTGATGAGTTGACTGGGGAGGATTTCCTCATGGACGTGTACGAGATTGATGTATGTTTATGGATGGGGAAATTTTACACAAAAAATCATTTGAACATGTCTTTAATAAGTCACACCATCTCCTACATTTGATTTTGATTTTAATATTTTGATTTATCATTGCTGGGTTGATCAAAATGATCTTTATTAGTTTTATGATTCCCTTATCAATAAGGGATTTTTTAATTGATGGTCCCTTGGACATGATATCCTTAAAGGTATATGCACATTTTAGTCTAATACAATATTCAAGTTTTGAGTGAAGATTATTGATAAATATGGGAATTGATTATTTTTCAAGGAGTTTACATAAGAGACGATCGGAAAGGACCCTCTACCTTTGGATATAATCTGTGAGGATTTCACCTCCCTTTTTCTTAGCTTGATAAAGATAAAGCATGAGATATCATGTTTGATATTATAGTGATAATGGGTGATAAACTTCTCTAATAAGTCTATGAATGTAGTTACAAAACTATATGTCAACTTGATGAACCACTCCAAAAAGGATCCACTAAGACTTTTTGTGAATAATTGCAAAAGGTAATTATCACTATACACAACCTCTTGGAATGCCATGTAGAATTTTTTGATATGGTTACAAGGATCACATTTTTACCTATATTTATCAAATTTAGGCATTTCCAAATATTTGGGGAAAGGTACAAAAGTGATTAATTTATCAAATGGGTATGGGAAAATATCCTCAAATTTCTATAGTCTTCTCTGATATTGAGATCTATGAGGGCTTCCTTCATCTCTTCCCATTCAATGTTGACTAGGATTTTAAGTGTTTTTACACCCAACGTAGTAGGGTCTAGTGATAAGATATTATATTCTTTTATATGGTAATTGACTTGTGATTAATGCATTTAGCTATGTTGGGTATGCACTTGTTGATAAGTAGGTGTACTAGGTTGTATGACTAGAGGTTGTTGATGAGCATGAGAAGGTTGTTGATGTATGGGAATATGTTGATATTGATGTGGTGGATTGTAAGGTGGGTTATTTTGATGTGTACCACCAAGAGGATAGATGCCTTGTATGTATATGGGATGGTAGGTATTTCCTAGCTCACCATTTTGCAGAAGATTATATACAAAACCACCTAAAAAGTTATAAGTATTTTGTGTGATAGATGAGGAGGAAGTTGCATGAAAATAACCTCCTAGTTGAGGTGAAGTGACACACTACATGGCTACTTATGGTTGGGATTGTGGCATAACTAGTGGTTATGAAACTATTGGGGGTTGCATAGTGGTAGTAGCTTTGTGTGTATGTGGATCCATCATATACATTTATTACAAGGATAATGGTGTTGTTGGGTGTGTAGATGATGGTGGCATAACAAAAATCATGCCCACATTCATAGGCCGTGTAAATCATGGTGGTGTATAACTAGACATTCTATAGTTGAGTGTAGATGATTGTGGCAAAGCAGTGGTCATACCAACTCCTTGGGTTACCACGGGTGGATTAGGAAATGATGTAGTATGGGCCACATTATTGGTTATACACATTTGTGTAATTTGAAAAATCAAAATTGGAATTTGTGTAGATAACATGTAATAGGTTGAACATTGGGGATCAACCCTTCTATAGGTGTTGGTGGTGGGAGAACTCCTCCTGAAGGTGTGGTGTTAGTCTGAAATGGATATTAATGGGCACAAAGATTATCAAGAGGTGGTGGTGGTAACAACATTGATTGGAATAATTGTTTTGGTGGAAAGTATGATGATTGTTGTTGAGGTGGAAATGATGAATATTGGGGTATTTGGTGTTGAGGTGGTAATCATGAAGATTGCGGTGGTTGTTTTTGTGGAGAAAATGATGGTTTTTGAGGTGATTGTAGTAGTGACAGTGATGAGGAAGAAGCTAGCTATTATTGACCAATAGTCACAAGTATAACTAAAGGTGTGAAAGTCATGCCTCTATAAATCATGTTTACAAAGATACATTCATGTGGCTCTTAGTTATTTCATTACCTAATTGTATGTTACCTAGTTAACTATGGAAACCCTCTTTGGGATCAACTTGTGAATGTGGGGAGTTTGGGTGATCTACCATGACTTCTTTAGATTGGGCTTGATTGAAATGATCAGAATGGGTGGGAGTATTTTCCATCACAACGGGTGGAAGATTTGAACTAGGATTATTTTGGGAGTCAAGACCCCCAATGGGAGATTGTGGAGGTTTTTCCATTTCACACCTCATTTGAAAATGAATATTTATGGGCATCAACAATATAACAACTATGTAGGTAAAATGAGATGCATCTCTAATGTCAAAAAATTAGATCTGAATTTTGATCTGATAGATAGATTTGATCAAATATGAGTTGATTGGATAACCTAACACTTAGACATGAATCAAAAATCCTAATGGATGGAGAAATAACATGGTTACTCTAGATGATGTACTCACACAACGGGATAGTCAAAATAAGTTGAACCTCTGGATCAAAGTAATATGTCTATAACAATGGCTAAACTAACTCTAGACAAGATGAGTCAAAGATCAAGTGAGGATGATTGCTAAATGTAAGCTATGAGTGACTTCATGATATGAGACCAAGAAGGGATGAGGAATTGGATTGGATTTTATCAAGTCTGATTTGGATGATGTTTGGTGGGATTGAATTTGGATGTTTGACTTGATTAACTAATTTGATTAATCCTTGACTTAAGAGGATGATAATAACGTTGTAATTTTGGATTAGTACATATGTAAATCAACAATGGATATGATGCAACAATTATGATTGACATGATAGGGTTGGTAGCAACATGATAATATGAAATTGTTTGACAAAACATTTCTAGAATAAATACATGACACAATCTTGCACGATGACTTGACACAAACTCATAGATTTAGTACAGACTCATTGGACTATAATACAAACTCGTTGGTTTATGATCTAACAAAGGTGTTTGAACAAAAGGCACAATCTTATTGGAAAATAGCACAAAATTGCCAGTATATGAAAATAATCTTACAAATGCATAGTGCAAACCCGTTGGAATACTAGATAAAAAAGTACAAGATCAAAGGAAACAAACCTATAGGTACTCAGTACAATCTTTCCAAAAGAGAAATACAATCTAGTAAAAATAAAAGTGGCATTGACTACACTAAGTATACCACTTCCATTACAAGATCAAACATTCCCCCTAGATGATAGCATGGCATTCTTGTTGGAACTCAACTCAAATCCACCAGACTAAGATCAAAATCAATGATAGCTCAAATGAATTATATTTGGAACAACATATTATGTGACACAAACATAACAAACATAAGAATTCTTGTATAACACAACTGAAAGTATGGACACAATTGAAAGTGTGGAGGGGCCTAGATTATCCCATAATACATAATTGGTTTGCACATAGAAAATACTTAGAAGCAATTACAACTTAAGGTTGGAAAGTGGATAATACTCATTGGGGGCCCTACAACAATAAAATACCATAGACAAAGTGAATAGGTATCTTGATTAGGCAAAACTCTCTCCATGGCTAGCTTCGACACACCTTTTATCTTATCTCGAAGGTTAAAAAGCCTTAAAGGGATTTCTATCACATAGTGAAGGGTGCATGAGGGGCATCTATGGGGTATGATCTGCACTCCCTAAACTAGCGAGCATAGGAACTGAGTTTCTAAAATAATTGGCCTGTAGTAATTCTTTGAGGAACATACCCACATACAAAAATTCACAAGACAAGCTACTAAAAGTTTTGATAACCTTAGCAGTCCAAGGCCATTGGATACCAAGTTCAGATTGCATCCCAACTATATGCTTCAAATTGGAAAATATTTTACTTGGTTCTCTTTTATGTAATGGCTTGAAGAGAAATACCGCTCAAGGATAAACTATGTGGTGATGAAATACCCAAAGAAGCCTCTCTTAGAAAAATAAAAAAGTGAGGGGCATTATTGTTGTGTTTCTCTTATACCCAAGTTCCACAAATGCAAGGAAAAAGGATACTACACACAATGGTGGATCCATCAGACACATGCAAGTGTACGCAAACATACAAAGGGAAATGTAGATCTTTCTAAAACAAACACACGAGTTCATTAATTAACCAATTTTTTTAAATAACCCCTTTAGCAGCTTGTAAACAATGTAATAACAATTTTAGGGTCCTTTAACAAATGGCAAAAATGCACAAACTATTAGTGAGATTAAAAAACAAGCCAAATTAGTAGATTAGTATTCATAAGTCTGTAAAAAATACAAAAAATTGTAGAAACCACAAACTCGCTATTCCATAGTTCAAACCCACTAGAATCTTGAGTACCTGCGAACCTGCAAATTAACATTTCAATTTGTCCCTTTTCTAACAGTAGTTAAAATAGAAAACATAAACAAGCATTCCTTCCCCTTTTCAAAATAAACCCGCCAAAGTATAGAAACTGATAAAAATACTATAATATTGGCCCAAACTCACTTTTTAATCAGAAAACATAGCAGAAACAAAAATTGCAAACTCGTAGGTTTTAAGCGTAAAATCACAAATGTATATAGATAGTGGAGATTTATACCTGGCTATGTCTATACAGGCAGAGCATTCCCACGGTTTTACAATTCATTCTTACAGTCAAATGTGTGAACCTACCATTTGATAACGCAAACCCGCAGATTTTCAAAGCTTAATTCGGAAGCTCAAGAGCTTCTATTGAAGTAGAAACTTACCTGTAGTGCCACATTTTTCTTGCATGAACTCAAAATCTAAAATAGAAATCACTTAAACAATAAATTTAATTAGACTGAGACATGAAGTGGGTCCCATTAAACATGATAGAATGTGTGCAACATAAATTGCGTGTTAAAAACAAATTGCAATACTAAAATAAAAACCTAAATAAGTGCAATAAAATGAAAAACTATCAAGATAAGATGATAAAAGGAAGCTAGAAATAACAAAATGGAAGACAATGAAATGCAAACCAATAGCTCCTTTGATGTCAATTTGTCCTCTCAATGTTGATTGTGTGTATGCTCACTTTTAGCTTGAAAGATGCTCAAATATGTTCATTGGGTGCAAAATGATAAAATGATTTGATGATAGATGTCATGATTTCTTGGATGGAGATGCAAAATAAATGGATACTGGATGCAAAATGCAAGGATATGGATTTGAGTATGAAAATGGCAGTGTGATGATGCTGAAATGAGAGTGAATGATATGTGAAAGAAAATGTAAGGATTTTATAGAAATTGAGTGAATGTGAAGGCTCAAAAAAAATGCACCACTTGTCCTCTTTGAGGGACAATGAAATGACAAGTGTTGGGGAGGAGAGACAAGTGGCAATGAGAAAGATGACATGTTGAAGGGGAGGTTGGAGATGCCAAGTGTAATTTTGGAAGGGAGGCCACTGAAAATTAGAGATTCTTTTTCTTTTTAAATTAAATGGGAGTGTACACATATTTAGAGAGGTTAGAATATAATTGGTTAGAGGGGAGGTTAAATGGACATGATTGGTTAGAAGAAGAGGTCAAGTGGATGTAGTTAAGGGAGAGTTAGATGATGGGTTAAGGTTAGGAGCCATGTGCTCATTTGAATTAAATAATTAATTTAATTTAAAAAAGGAGGAAATGGAGGGAGATGAATTAAATTAAACAAATTGAATTATTAGTTCAATTTTAATAGTGCAAAGGGAAGAAAGAGATAAATTAATTAATGAATATGGGGATTCAATTAATTAATTAGACTATAGGAGACCTAGTTAAATTAGTGTAGAGGAATACCATTAATTAATTAAATAATGTGTAATTATTTAATTAATAATACGACCAAGTTAACATTCAAAGATGACTTAATTTGATTAAATTGAATTAATCAAATTTAGTTGTCTACAATTAAATAAATGCAAAGCATTTTACAATAAATTAAGTGATATCCCTCTTGCAATAAGATTCAACATTTTGAAACTTGAATATGATTTAAATATTATATGTTATAATCCATCCATATGCACATGACAAAAAATTTATTAAATTTAAGAATTATATATATTTATACATATCACAAATACAATAATTTCACTAAATTTAAGAACAATATAATTGATATAATATAAACATATAAAACAATAATTTTGTTATATTTAAAAATGATATAAACTAATACAAACCAAGTTAACATCATTATATGTTATAATCCATCCATATACATTATTGTATTATTTAATTAATAATACAACCAAGTTCACATTGGAAGATGACGTAATTTGATTAAATTAAATTAATCAAATTTAGTTGTCTACAATTAAATAAATGCAAACCATTTTACAATAAATTAAGTGATGCCCCCCTTGCAATAAGATTCAACATTTTGAAACTTGAATATGATTTTTATTATATGTTATAATCCATCCATATACATATGACAAAAAAACTTATTAAATTTAAGAATTATATAAATTTATGCATATCACAAATACCATAATTTCACTAAATTTAAGAACAATATAATTGATATAATATAAACATAAACATATGAAACAATAATTTTGCTATATTTAAAATGATATAAATTAATAAAAACCAAGTTAACATTATTATATGTTATAATCCATCCATATACATTATCGTATTATTTAATTAATAATACGACCAAGTTAACATTGTATGATGACTTAATTTGATTAAAATAGATTAATCAAATTTAGTTGTCTACAATTAAATAACTCCAAACTATTTTACAATAAATTAAGTGATGTCCCCTTTGCAATAAGATTCAAAATTTTGAAACTTAATATAATTTTTATTATATGTTATAATCCATCCATATACATATGACAAATTTTTTTATTAAATTTAAAAATTATATAAATTTATACATATCACAAATACAACAATTTCACTAAATTTAAGAACAATATAATTGATATAATATAAACATATAAAACAATAATTTTGCTATATTTAAAAATGATATAAACTAATATAACATACATATATGTTTTTTTAAATTAGTGGCTTGAAATCTTTTACAACAAGTGACATCCAACATACAATGAGAAATGAGAAAGCATCAATAAAGTAGCTAAGAAAGTCACCTTACTTGAAACAACAACCAAGTTATCAAACACAAATGTGACAAATATAACAAACAAATGTGACAAACTTCACCACCTTCTTAAGCACCCAAAATGTGGATGTGGGAGGCACAAACATATTTAGGACGAGTACATTTTTTTTCTCTAGACAAACAAATTCTATGATATTAAAATTAAAAATAATATAAAAAATATCTATATTTACACACAAAGATTAAGAACCACATTTTTTCAAATTAATTAATTAATTAATTAAAATTCTATTGTACCATAATTATAAAAATAATTAACACCTATGAGGTGAAATAAATTGCACACACGAAGGGCTCATTTTCACATAAATTTGCATTTATTAATAAATAATAAATATATTGAAACATTCTCCTCGGAATGGAGAAAAAGTTGCATGCAAATGGCATCGATGAAAATCTTTAAAGCCACGGACTGGAGTGCTTAGGAATCAGGATAATCTTGTCTGTACGATGTACCGCATTATTTTCCCAAATGGGTTACAAAATCATAATTATGCATGTGTCTTGTACACAAAACATGAGTGCCCAATGGCCGACAGCTTGGATAACCAGGACGATCTTTATAGGTTTTGATGGTCAATCTTCAGTTTTAGTTTATCTTTACAATATGAACGCAGATGGATATAAATTCCATTGCAAAATGCTGTCATTCTAGATACAGATTTCTCATATAACAGCATATCTACGATTGTGATTTTCATATTTCATTGCAAAATGTGGTCTTCCTTTATATAGATTTCTGATATAAGAGCATAACTAAAAAAATTGTTTTTCAATTGAGAGAATCATTGAGCCACACAAACGTTACAATCCCACCTCATCTTTTGGATTCTCAGTATCGAAGAGGAGGACTGTAAAGATTGAAAGTTTGGCCTGTTATGATTGTCTTTTCTACAACTAACTAATTTGTCTCCACACACGTTGCTCTATTTGTTTCAATCTTTTCTTCCTTCTTATCTTTGAATTCTTGATCACCGATCTTCCGTATCTTCTGATTCGACTCTACTCATTGTTTCTTCCTTCCTCCACAATGATTCTAGCAAGCACGGTTAATGACTAGGATATGTAGTGGGTGGTTGAAGACTAGCAAATTGTGCACTTCACCATTAAATTTCTACCAGTGAGTTAGAAAAGCATAACGAGAAGGCAAAAGCTAGCACATTTTGGCTCCAGTTTAGTTTCGATTCAGTAAAACTCGTGTCATTGATGGGATTTTTCAGAAACCCAAAAGAGAAAAATGGCGGCAAAGTTGAACAGGATCTCCCACCGCTCACAGACAGAGAATATCCTCCTCCCCCAAAAGACACCTTTAATCTAGCCTATATCTCCTATTTCACATTGGGCATGGGATTTTTGCTTCCATGGAATGCTTTTATAACAGCAGTGGACTATTTCAGCTACATTTACCCTGGCAAGCAGGTAGACCGGGTTTTTTCTGTGGCGTACATGGTGACAGGCCTGTTGTTTCTGTTGCTTCTGCTTACATGGGCGCGCAGGAGGTTCAGTGCTCGAGTCCGGATCAATTTAGGGCTCGTTATGTTTCTCCCCTGTTTGGTCGCCGTACCGGTGATGGATGCTGCTTATATAAAAGGGCGCAGGGGCTTGGACTTTGGATATTATGTTACTGTTGCGGCGGTTGTTGGGTGTGCAATTGCTGATGCAATTGCGCAGGGGAGCTTGATTGGCTCTGCCGGAGAGCTTCCCAAGGAATTCATGCAGTCTGTTGTTGCAGGAACTGCTGCTTCAGGTAATTCAATTTGAATTTGTTGTTTAGTTTTCAAATGTTTTAGGCATGCTAGTGATGGTTAATGCTACATAGGGTTTCTTTTACTTATCCGGGTGAGGTTATGGGCCTTCTTCATGGATTTGTACCAGCTTAATTGAGTTATATTGGAATACATCTTTAATTATTTACTTTCAACAAGCATTGAATGTATCTTATTAGGGGAGAGGATCCAACAGTCCATGTCATAATAGTTTTGATAGCATTTGTTGATTTACTGCTTAATATCTTTAATAGTATGGGACTAATAGTTGTGACTTTGGAGTTGTTAGTGTTAATCATGAGTACTCATAATCGAATGAAATGTATTTATTAGATTTTAAAAGTAACAAATCATCTGATGTTACATCGGCGTACTAATAAAATATGATTCAATGCCCAACTACTAATTTATCCTTTTTTGAGTTTTTGTTTGGACACTTTGACAAAAAGATAGTGATATGGTATCATTTTTAATTTAATGGGCACAAAAAAATAGTTATAAGCCAGAAGCTCACCAAATAAGCTGTTGTAGAGAATTAGGAGTGATTTGAAATTGTCATATCAGACCTTAAGAATTGGGAGTGATTTGAAATTGTCTTCCAGAATTTTACAGAAGATCTGAAATTTCATGCAAATGCGAGAGAGGTTTGGTATTCCAATAGGAGAGCTTCTCAATTCTGGTGAGGACCACATTCAAAAGATCAACCAGAGAAGCTTTGAAGGAAAAGGGAATGCCAAGAAATCTGAAAATTTCCCCATGGTCAATCCACTTCCAGCTATAGCTGAGAAGCCAAGACAACTTAGGAAGAGCGGATTGGTGGTAACATTGAGTCTTATGCCACCAAATATCCAAGCTACAGGCCAGGCAAAAGGTGTCAAGACACTCAAGTGCCTCTTTCATATTTTTTTCCTCCTCAATAAGAGTGAGAAACAAGTCATCCGCAAGTGACCATTGACCAACTGGTTCGATGACTCTGGCCGAGCAATACTTCTAGCCCTCCCACATGAGATAGAGTTTGCGAACAAATAGATAAACCCTTCAGCAGCAACAGTTCATACAAAGAAGTTGAAAGAGGGCACCCCTGTTAGATTGAGTGGTAGAGGCCAAAAGCCTAAGATAGGCGGTCATTGATGGTGATGCAACTTGAAGCATCAACAAAAAGTATATTGACCATTTGGAAAAATCTGGTGCTGAATCCCTAAGCGCTGAGCATATCAAGAATGGAAAGCCACTCAATGTGATCATATGCTTTAGCAAAGTCAATTTTTAGAAAAATGGCTTTTTGTTTAGGATGCCTCGTCCATTTCATGCTTTCACAGACAACAATAATGTTGTGATATTGCTATCAAGATTCAACTGTGTAGTTTCTTGAGTCAAACTCATTGACCCATGTTTCATGAGTAGTGGTTCACACGAACCCATCTCTCATGAGAATGAATGGAACACTTAGCACTCATTGGATCTAGGTGATGCTCACAGAGGTGAAGCACCGGGACTTTCCGGGAGGTCACCCATCCCAGTACTACTCCAGCTCGAGCGCGCTTAACTATGGAGTTTCCTCCATGGTTAAACCCACTCTGCTTGCAACCCCATTTGCAAAACCTTCACCAAGTGTTGTGTCTTGTGAACCATTCATTAGAAAGCCCCTTAAGCTCATCAATTGATAAGTAGGAGATATTTTCCACAGCAAGTCAAATTGTGATATTGCTATCAGATTCAACTGTGTAGTTTTTTGAGTCAAACTCATTGACCCATGTTTCATGAGTAGTGGTTCACACGAACCCATCTCTCATGAGAATGAATGGAACACTTAGCACTCATTGGATCTAGGTGATGCTCACAGAGGTGAAGCATCGGGACTTCCCGAGAGGTCACCCATCCCAGTACTACTCCAGCTCGAGCGCGCTTAACTACAGAGTTTCCTCCATGGTTAAACCCACTCTGCTTGCAACCCCATTTGCAAAACCTTCACCAAGTGTTGTGCCTTATGAACCATTCATTAGAAAGCCTCTTAAGCTCATCAATGGATAAGTAGGAGATATTTTCCACAGTAAGTCAAATTGTGATATTGCTATCAGGATTCAACTGTGTAGTTTTTTGAGTCAAACTCATTGACCCATGTTTCATGAGTAGTGGTTCACACGAACCCATCTCTCATGAGAATGAATGGAACACTTAGCACTCATTGGATCTAGGTCATGCTCACAGAGGTGAAGCACTAGGACTTCTCGGGAGGTCACCCATCCTAGTACTACTCTAGCTCGGGTGAGCATCACCTAGATCCAATGAGTGCTAAGTGTTCCATTCATTCTCATGAGAGATGGGTTCGTGTGAACCACTACTCATGAAACATGGGTCAATGAGTTTGACTCAAAAAACTACACAGTTGAATCTTGATAGCAATATCACAATTTGACTTGCCGTGGAAAATATCTCCTACTTATCAATTGATGAGCTTAAGGGGCTTTCTAATGAATGGTTCATAAGGCACAACACTTGGTGAAGGTTTTGCAAATGGGGTTGCAAGCGGAGTGGGTTTAACAATGGAGGAAACTCCGTAGTTAAGTGCGCTCGAGCTGGAGTAGTACTGGGATAGGTGACCTCCCGGGAAGTCCCGGTGCTTCACCTCTGTGAGCATCACCTAGATCCAATGAGTGCTAAGAGTTCCATTCATTCTCATGAGAGATGGGTTCATGTGAACCACTACTCATGAAACATGGGTCAATGAGTTTGACTCAAAAAACTACACATTTGAATCTTGATAGCAATATCACAATTTGACTTGCTGTGGAAAATATCTCCTACTTATCAACAATAATGTTGTTCAAGTTGAATCTTGGACTTGATAAAGCCCGTTTGATCGGGACGAACAATTTGAGGAAGCATATGGGATCTTCAAGGTTATGACCTTGGTGATGATCTTGGAAGAAACATTGAGAAGCTTGATCAACTACCAATTGTAAATGTCTTCAAGATTCCCAGATTTAGGTATGAATTTAATATTTCCTCTATTTATTAACTTACATAAAGACTTGTTATGAAAGACCTTGAGGTAGACCTTATGAAGATCAAAGTCCACACAGGTCCACAAGGCTTTGTAGAATTCTAACAGGAACCCATTACATCCCGATGCTTTATCATCATCCATAGAGCTGATTGCTTTCTTAAGTTCCTTGATGGAAATCAATTGCTCATAGAAGGATTTTTGAGCTTTTGAGAGCTTGCACAGGAAAACTTGGAAGCAATCTTGAAGAACACGCTCTCACTCGAGGGAAGGCTCCTAAGAAATGAAAGCCTTCTTGTAGTGGAAAACAAAGGCTTGAAGAGCATCTAGTAGCTCAAAGAGAACAAGCTTACCTTCTCTAATTTTTTTTATGCCTTGGGAAGAATGACAAATGTGAACAGCAAGATAGAACATTTTGGACACATGGTCACCCACTTTTTGCCAATGAAGTCTGGCTTTAATTTGAGTGCCTCTTGCAAAATAACTCTCTGCAATTTTCTTTTGTTGACAAAGATGAGCCCTACAAACTTGCAAGGTGGGAGAAAAAGGGTTTGTAGCAAGAGCTTTTGTGGCATGATAGAGATTTGAGATGGTGGCCTCCTATGACTACTAATGAAAAATGGCCAATTGATGACCATAAATATGAAAGAAGCATGAGGTGCACTGGATGGCATGATTCCAAAAAGCAATTTACCTGGTTTGTTGAGTAGGACAACTTTCGAGATTCCAAATCCATTGAATGTAGGCTACCATGGGCATGTGAGTCAATAACAAAGTGCTCAAAAAAAATTGGGTTTTGGAAGGATGCGTCAAGCCCACTTGCCAATTAATGTTGAAATTGATGAGAAAGTGGTTTGACAAGATGACCTCAGGAAGAGGCATAATTGGCAACGTATGACTAGAGGCAAATGAAGAAAATATTGCGTTGAGATCATGGCACGATCAAGCTGTTTAAGAACTCATCATTTCCCACCCAAAAATTACTCCACATATGCCAAATGGTCTAAGAGTGACGACAGCGTGAATTAGGGTCATGAAGGCCCAATTTCTTGTGTATGTAAAACCATGCCTCCCGTTCACTAGCTGCCCAACGAAATGGAAAAGTCCCATCTTTATCATAAGGCACCTTGACCATATTGAAATTGCCACACAAAACCCAAATAACATGGTTCATTGAGTTCGCAATCCACTACCGTGATGCAGATTTCTCGCCAGCATCATTAGGAGCATAAACATTAATTATTCCAAAAGATTGATTATCAATATTCATGAGGATCCAGGCAAGACATTAAGTTGGATTGGATCCATGATCAATCACAAAAAAATGCCACTATGGTGCAAGAAAGATGACAACTTCCCCACAACCAATCTCATGAATGGAGGCGAAAACAAGGTCAGTTAGCCAAATAATATGGCATGTTGCAGAAAGCATGAACTCAGCAATTTTTTCTCCTAGAAACAAGTGTTTGTCAAATTTAGATAGAGCACTTGTTGGGTGTGGCGAAGGCTACCAATCTAAATATCAACCGAGTCACTGAGGTCTTGACATAGGTCAACTTCCATGTAGACCCTTTTTTGGGGTCGAGCTTGATTAAAGCAGTTTGACTTGACACAAATAACCTTCCCCAAGGAAGAAGCAATAGATGGAAGAAAATGCTAGCAAGGCAAATGGAGACTAGGAAACTCAAGCCAAATAGGCACACAAAGTTTCATATCATCAGAGACAAAGAAGTCTTGAGCCCAAGGCTAGAAGACCAAAAGAGACGACTAGACGTACCAAGGTCCATGTTGAAAAATGGCTTGAACATGGATAACTTTAGAAAATGAAAAAGACAAAACAAATCCATGGTGATGTTTTGAACACCATCAAGGTGGACCCCATGAGGGGCCTAGGTTTTGGCAACCCAATCTTGTAGCATTCTTTTAGGGGAGGACCTCTCAACAAAATAACTAATAAGAGTGTGCTACTTTAGCCATTGACATGCAGAATAAAATCCGAGGTGGGTAAACCCACATCCATGAACGTTTTGTTAGGCATACCTCATGAAAAACGTTTGCCACAAATTTTCGAGGATGCTTACTCTAAGGAGCCATTGTTCACCATTGCCAAACTATCAATGCCAATAGAAATTGCAGGGTTGAAGCCAGCCAATGCCATTTAAAGATAAGCTTAAAAATCCTACATTAAATGCGGTATGACACAAAGTAAAACTACAGAGAAGAGCCAAAGTACAAAAACAAAAGGAAAAAGCATTAGCAAAGCCAGTTTTCGCCAATAATCCCTTTTTCCAAAATCTCTCGTCATATATGATTTTGAGAGGTGTGAAGTTAAGGGTTTCAACTACAAGATCCTCTTCCCTACATTACAATCTTTTGATTGATTGATAAGAATAGTATTTGAATATACCTCAAAATCATACACCAAGACTTAAAATATGGGTGGCATTTGCGCCCTTATTTCACATTTAATTCATAACTTGAGCCACCTTTGACATGTGTAATTGCAGTTACAGGACATCTTACTCTGGTTCTGCTGATTGAAACTACAATCATGCTCTCATGAGTGTTCCTTGCTATTGTCATATTACAGGCCCATCGACAACATTAGAGCATTTGACAATTTGATTGTTATGAGGGTAAAATGAATACTTAGTATATGATTGTTGCAAGATTTGACTGACAATTTGAGGTTTTGATTCACCATTTGAATTACTTTTTGGAAATGGATCTAATTTCCAGCTTAAGAGCAGGTGTGAATATGGTCCTATTGTATATTGAATTATTTTGGGTGGTTAGAAAGATGTTTGTAAAATAAGCTTGTTGTATTTCCTTTTGGGTTAGATGCCTATGTTCTGAGGCAGTATTGCCCAAAATGGTATTTTAATTGCCAGTCAATTCTTGGTCTGATTTATAAAATTGTGAAAGCATCAACTTTGTATGAAAATCCTGGATTAATTGAAAAAGACATGGTGAAAAAACTATGAAATATGAGAGGATTTCTCTTCCCGAGTCCTGTCATGGAATTTTTTTTTTTAAATTCAAATGTTTTGCTTTAGGGTTTTCCGACTTCATTATGTCTATACTTCACATAATTATGCCTCTGCATTATTTTAGTTGTTCTACTTATAATCTACAAATTTGGCCATTTTTCCTCTTTGTCATGGCATGTGAAACATTAATTTTTAAATCTCTGATATTCATCAGTTTCATTTTCATGTAGTCTTAGTTTCCTCAGTTCATTACGTTCAAACAATTTCTCAGCCAGCAAGTTCTTAAAAAGTTATACATTGTGTTCAGGGGCCTGTACATCTACAATGTTATTCTCTAACTAAAGACAATATATGTTTTAAATCTTGGAATGTTGAGCTCTTCTTTGCTTTGTATAAAGGGCTGGAATCTCATTGTTAAATTCAGTTTGAGCCCTTTGAAAATGAATTGGAAGGGTTGCTCAAGATTTGTGGAGAATTTGACGATGTATACATATGATTTTTCAAGATTTCTCAACATTTTTGAGCAATGCATAGTGAATCTATGCGGGAAAAGTAATCATTGGTTAAAAAATGAGAGATGGGATCTCATGAACTATCATTTTTGAAATGTGGCTCATTAAGACCGATTAAAACTTATATAGGTGAGTTTCAGTACTAATTATGCCAAGAGACTTTCTACAATGGCCATAAGGAGTCTCATGTCCAAGTCCTATTTTGGGCTGCTGAGTCTGCACCGAATCCAAGTTTTCAAACTATGATATTTACTACATACAAAACAAAAGGAATTATAAAAAATGAACGAAAAGTAAAGTTCAAAGTTACATACAAAGTAAAACAAATGTATTACAATGAAGATAAAATAAAATAATAGTTTTAAAATAAAAAGATATCATAGTCTTGCTCTAGCAACTTGCAAATGTTTGGTTAGGGGTTGGTCCCAACCATTGGTGGCTCTTTCTACACCCAAACCATAAGGTATAATAGATAACAACTTCATGAAACTTGATATACTATCAACATGTCTGATGTTGAATGATATAGTTTAACATGATACACATCAATATAATTAAATTTGATAACTAGTTCACTATATACGGGACTAGTACAATAGACAGTCATAACGCTATATACAGGACTAGTACAATAGACAATCATAACATGCACCATCTCAGACGAAGTGGAATATATATAATCAGAATCAACTTGCAAGATTAGCCCTATAATTTAACGAAGTAGTAAGGAACACTATGACAAGTGAATGAATTAATATTCTACTTTGGGAAATTTGGTCTATGTTTGATCCTAAGTTCTGTCATCATGTTCATGTGGCACTGATTCTCCAACTTGCTTTATTTGTACCAAAGCTAAGTCGGCTTATCATCAGAATGAGTGATTGTCTCCTTACCGAGAATGTAGTGTCACCATTACTTGATAGGTTGAGCAATGACATGATTCTTTCTCATAGGTTGAGTAACATTGCAATATGTCATTGATGGTACGCATCTTGATTGCCATGCTGGGTGAATATTGTAATGAGTGCATAGTTAGATATGAATTTATATCTCAAAGTGTGCACAATGTTATGACGAATCTATATCTCAAAGTGTGCACAATGTTATGATGAATCTATATCTCAAAGTGTGCACAATGTTATACTTTTCTAGAATAACTACTATGTACAGTCATTGCTTGAACTCTTCAAAAGTGTGTTGCTATGAAATTGTTCAAATAAATGCTACTTTCACTTGCATGATATGATAGAGTGACCAAATAATGTGTGAGATTCCAAGGACAAAATTGTGTTAGAATCCCCCACAATAGGAATCTACCATCATAAGAGGTTAATTTTTAAATTAATAAATTGACAACCATTGGTCCTACTGCTATGTGTGAGGGATACTGGTGCAAGTGACTGGTATTACTGAGTGAACATTTCCTTCGGGAGTGTGAGGGAGCTGTGATGTCTTCTCTAGAGTTAGGGCCTTCGGATCTCCTGAGTAAAAAGAGCTCAAAGCCTCTAAGAATAGAAAACTGTCTTACTCAACCAAAAACTCATCTTTTACACAATAGATTTGTCAACATTTGGATCCTGTTAATCAACAATTATTAAACCAAAGTTATGCCATTTATTTCACTTCAAGCAATTAATAATATTTAAGTAAACATTGAACATGATTTGTGGGGTGGACATAGGAAAGAAGGTACATCATCTATGAAATTGATGAGGCCAAATTTAACCTCATCATTACTAACTGGTTCAAAGGACTTGTACAATAGGAAATCGTCGCCCCTACTATCTCACAAGAACTAGAATATATAATCAGAATCAACTAGCAAGATTATCCTTTTCTAAGAATCAAAGGCTTCATAGTTCACACACAAATACAGAGAAATTCATCCTCACAGTTGGGATGAGATCTCCGGCCTTTTCTTTCAAATCACAATCCTCAATTAAATTGATACTTACATTTTTATACATGTACTATGGTGTGATAGCAATTACATTCTATCAAACATTAGTTCAATGCCAACATCAATGCACAAACACACACAAAACCACATAGTGACTAGCTCATACATAGATCACATTTACACACTGTCACTAGCTCATGCATACATCACATCTACCCAATGTGACTAGCTTACACGTGTCACATATGGATAGTGTGACATACACTATAGGTACACATAATAAGTAGCTCATGCATAGCAATAGAATAAACAATCTGACTAGCTCACACATGCATCGCATTTACGCAATGTGAGTATCTCATGCACTCATCATAGGTACATGTAGTGACTAGCTCATGCATACAATAAATGTACACATAATAAACAACTAGCAAGAAGGAAGTTGATGCAACCTCGCTGCAAGTATCTTCCTCTGTACCTAGTTCACCAACACCTAAGCCCTTCATTATATTTAACTCAGAAAGAGGAATGTCAGTGCATCCCATACTACATTATGGGTCCCAATTTTTTCTTGGTTCGCTGCCAAATATAATGATAAGACAAACATCCTTATTTTTAACATTGACAAGGACATAAATGTAACTATACACAACACATGGGGCCATTAATACACACATGTACACATAATGGTTGACTCACACGTACATCCTACCTAGAATAGTCCACTACAATTTTTTTAGTTCACAACCAGTTGTCATGACAAATAAACATCTCATACTACTTGTTGTCATCACTAGCTAAGGCATAAATGTAGCAACATACAACACATATAAACCTTTTGAGTCAATGGATCCTTTCTACTAACGAAAATCAGTCCAACATGGTATGGGGTAGTAGTTGACATCTATCACCTACATGTTACTTATGAAAGTCGACTAAGCCCTATCATAGTGTGGGTAGCTCTTGCTATTTGTCATTTGTGTGCTATTGATATTTGTCATCTGCACACTCCTTGTGACAACAAACTAAATTGTACATGTATAGATCTTGGCATCCATTGCCATTGTGCTACTAGTGAAAACAAGTTAATCCATAAAAAATGGTCGTTAGCTCCTAGGATCTATCATTTGCACATTATTGGTGACAACAAATTGAACTGCACTTATATTAGACTTAGTTATGACATGTTGAGTCAAGGTATAGCTAGTTAAACAAAATCAAGATGTCCTAAGGGTTTACATGCTTCAAATTGGTTGATATTGATACAATACCACAAAGATGAGTCATTTAACGGTTAATCTCTACACATGATCCTATGGGTTTTGAGGTCAGATTGCCAAAATACGAGTAATGCATTGAACACACAGGAGTTGGTTTCTATTTGGGCACTTAAACATGAACATGTATAAACTCATGAAGTGATCTCAAAGGTCGTTCACTGCATTCAATTTTTACTTGAAAACATAGTATTTATTAGATAGAAATCAAATCCACAATAGTAATGTTCTACTTTTAAGGACATAACATTTTTTAATTACCAAGCATTAAGCTTAGCATACATTTATCTACCAAATAACTATAAAGGAAATGCATCAAACCATATATGTTGATACTTATCATTAATTGTCCACAATTGGCATAGGCAATCATAAGGAATTCTATCTTAAACTCAACATAGATCGAGGCATATATTTAGGTCAAGCCAACCCTCTGTAAAGATTAAGAATTTCTCATGCCATCAAAGCATAATAGCTTAATTTAGCATCATCATTAGAAGCAAAATTTGCAGGCTTCCTTAACTCATTCATAGCCATGTCATGGCTAAGTTTATCATGCTCTTATTTCTATGAAGAATAGACCTTACTAGCATCTAGAGGCCAACGTATACTTGTGACAAATTCAAGACACAATGCCATAGTGTTTAGCATATAGAACATTGACATTTTTAGTTCAAACAAATCTATAGGCATTCTAATACATTTTCATTATAGACATGCCATTATGACAATGACTTCAAAAGTTCATCCAAGATTGGAGTAGATTTTGGAAAGTCAAACACCACAAATCTTAATAGTGGATGAGCTTGATGATATGATGGATTGTCTTTTATTGGCTCAAACCTATATAGCGGGGACATATAATTGAAAGATGAGTTCATATTCATTTGATGCAAATTTTAGCCTCAAGTTTAAGCATATTGAAATAGTGAGGGTTGAACAAGTTAAGGAACAACAGAAAAGTGAAAACCCTAAATTAATTTTTGACTTGGGTCATATAGGGATTTTTCCAAGGACTACCTATATACCTGCTTTCAAATAGAGTTGAAGTCATAAATAGTTTCTTATGAATAATCTCTTAATTGTATTTTTTTCAAAATTAGGAAAGGGTTTCCAATCTCACTAAAGGGTCAAGTATCACTTACCTATGTCTAATCTCTAGCACAAAATTTAATCGAGGATATAATAATCTTAATGACATATGCACAATTTCTCATGCTGAGCTGACCAGCATTATTATGTCTACTAATTTCTCAAACTTGAGAATTTTATTAGTCACATACCCCAACATAGGAGTAAATAATCATTTAGAGTCTCCCACAAAGGTGTGAAATGTGACATTTTATAGATGCCAACATATATGACATGTTGAGGCTAATAAGATAGAGGGCTATATATATCTCAACTTACATTAATATCCACATCATATCTTATCGAATAAAAGTCAAGTTTCATTGTCACCCCATATCTTACCCCATAGTTTGTAAACTCTACGAGTACTCTCCAAGTTGCTGAGTACTCTATTTTTTTTCACTGGGCGAGTTTTGTCAAGTTTAACTCTCGCATTTTTATAGATGCAAAAAAACATGGGTGGAAATGTTGGTGCAGGTAAAACGCTGATTAAAATGTGTTTCCCACATGTTTTTGCTGTAAAAACTTGCATTTTCTCTTTTGAGATGTCAATTTTTAATTTAATACATTTTGTATTTGTATTTTAAAAACAATATGTTTCTTTAAGAGATTTTAATTTTTAGTACTTTGTAAGTTGCCAAGTTTTTGCCGAATGGAAAATTTTGGGCTTGCCAAGTACTCTGCGAGTCTGAGTTTGTGAACCATAATTCAGATATAACCACATAAACTATTTCCATGAATGTATTATATAGCATAGATGGCATACTCGGTGAGTACTCACCGAGCCAAACAAACTGTAAATTTTTCCACCATATAATTGCCAACCTTTTGGTGTTTACTCGTCAAATTTTTGGTGAGTACTTGCAAGAAAGTGAGTCCAACTCAAAAACTTGTCAGCATGGGTCAAGCATGGCTAGACTTATCTTATTCAAAGAAACCTAAAGGAGAGTGTTGCAAGCATAGTTTCTGAAACCCTTTTCGTAGAAAGAGCTACAAATGTCGTGAAGGTAACCTCAAAACCTCAAGTCTTTGTAAGCTACATTTTTTTTATTTAAGTCTTTCATTACAAATTTGTAACTTTAATTTTTTGATTTGTAAATTGTAATTGTCAGAGCTCTTGGTTAGAGTTGTTTGTTTGGTAGATGGGGATGAAAACCCAATGTAGTATATTTATGAGGCCATGGATAGGGCCAAAGAGTAGCAAAAATATTACAAGGAGGACAACCTAAAATTTGATCCCATATGGGAGATTATTAATAGGAGGTGGAATAATCAACTTCACCAACCCATATGCAACATGATACTTGCTCAACCCCAATTTTTTCTCTTTAGATACCTTTTAGATCTTAATGGAGAGTTATGGAGGACCTCATGACAAACATTCAGAGAATGACACCCTTGGTTGGGGTGAGAGACCTCATTGTCAAAGAATTGGAAATTTGTAGGATTGAAAGGGGTAGACTCTTTTCTTTGGAGATAGCTTTCCGAGGAAGAACCAGTCAGACACCAGGCATAAAATTTGGAGTCCTTACTTCACATTCATCTTACAAGTTATAAATTTCAAATTTAAAACTATTGGTAATTTGATAAATTATGTTGACTTTTCTCTCTAACTTTTCAATATTTTATTTTGTAGAATCTTGGTGGAGAATTTGGGGTGCAAATACCATGAATCTCCAAGATTTTTCATCCGCATTTTATGCCAACCTTGTAGTGCATCCAACTATGAGTGCAGTTGGAGCTTGTGTAAGGCTATCCACACAAAGAAAATGAGCAAATTAACTCAAAAATGTTTCAATGACCTTTTCTTTATGCAATACAGCCTTCGGTTGTGCACAAGAAGGGTCGAAAACAATTGAGAGGATCCCATTGATTTGGATGAGATAGGTCCTTTTAGTCATTGGACTAGGCAGGATGAACAACTGAGAGGCAGGCTTTGGAAGATGTGGGACTGGGTGCAATAGGAGATGAAGGATCAGATGACATTGATGAGGTTGAAGAGGAGTCATTGCCATTGACTATTAGGTTGGAGGTCGAGTCACTGCCCTCCATGCCAAGCAAGGAACCACAACAAAATCCAAGGACTAAAACCTCTACCTCTCCCCTAGTTTTGAGTAGATTAGGGAAGAGGAAAATGTAAAATGTTGTATTTACCTTTACTTCTACTATTTTTATTTTGTTAACTATCTATTGTATTAGGCTATCAACCATTAGGATTCCGCAAGATGATGTGATTCTATACTTAATTTGCATTCAAATCAATCAATTTTAATAGAAAACATTTTTGTATTCATTTATGGATTCACTAGATACTTCGTCATTGAGTTTTGCAAAATAGAAGAAAAAGGGTTTCTAAAGAAATTCAAGCAATTTTTTAAGTTGCCAAGTTTTTTGCCCAGTTTTTTCCGAGCCAAATGTTTTGGGTCTGTCAAGTTTTTGCTAAGTCTGAGTTTTCCATCTATGCCATATAGTACACAACAAAGTCCACACTCGTTAACTAATCAATGGGGTAACTTACTATTATGTTAATAACACCAAACAAGTATGTTGATAACGTTTGTATCACCACACCATGCAAGATGGTATTAAACTCGTTTCCTTATGAATGCCCAATGGCCTTACCGATTATAGCCATAAATTTTGGGGGCTTATTCAAACCCATTTATAATCTCAGCCTCTATCATAAAATGCAGGAACTTTAAACCTTTCTCACACAATATACTCTACAAAGAGAATTATTCACAATTTGAAATCATTCAAGAGAGTTTGTGTATAAATTATTCTATCGCCTATACATTATTTTATGTCAACCTTGTTCATGTGGTTGGCTTAGAGAGAACTGATTTATTTTGGAAGATTCAAAAGTTGATTCTCAACATGAAAAGCTAATATACACATGAACAATAAGAAAAAAAGAATTGAATGTTATTGCTATAAGAAAAAAGGTCACATGGCTTGGACTTGTAAAACTTAGGCCAATGATGTTCTTAAGGGAAAATTCAAATGATGTTTACTTAGCTTGTGTTGATAACCATGCTGAGGACAAGGAACCCCTAGAGGCTTTTTGAAGATACTGTTTTGAAGATACTAGGGATGGGTACTTATCATCTTGAATCAGCTTCTTGCTTGGAGATGGTGCATTGTAGGAGAAGCATATGTTATTTTTGTTTTTTGTTTTTTTAATATTGACAGAACTGAAAAATTGCATTTATTATGAAGTTTGCTTTTTTAAAGACAAGTAGAGATTTGATAAACTAAATATGGATTGTTGCCTAGATAGTTGGAAAGTCCGTGTATCTGCAGAATTATACCCTTCTGAGAGTCATGACTATGGGGTATCTGTGAATTGGGAGTACAAGGAGGTGATAATGTTTTGGGGTATCTATGATTCGGTAGTATAGGGAGGTGATAATCCAAGAACTTGAGAATTCAGCTTGGCGGTTGCACCTTTATGAGGGTTATGAAGCAGCGTGATGGAGTTACATTTGGTTTAGGATTCGTTTTTTCAAAAGAAAAGCTTGTAAAGAATATTTATTTAGTTGTTTCATCAACATGTTTTGTTGTGTGGAATGTAAATTTTAAAGGAGGGTGTTGAATTATTAAGGTTAATTTTGATAAAGTTGCCTTAGCGATTTGTTTATTTTTATTATTTAGTAATTAATTACATTTCCCTATGTGGTAATTCGGGAAGTTGTGTTTGAAATGCTTCATAAAAGCATTTTTATAACACATTCAAATGAAACTCTCAATAATATTATAATGATATTTATTTAACACTCTACAAATGTATATTTTATTTGATTTTTCCAATAATCCTCACCTTGCCGTTGGTGAGTCTGAGTACACTAATCCATGACAATTAAACTGGGTGCTTGTGGTATATGTGACATATCTATTGGTTATAATTTCTTGAGGCATCTCTAATCAGAGTAATACTACTAAAACTCACATTGTAATTTATGTAATGCCAATGTGCAATAGAGTACAAGTTAGACTGTGGAGAATGGTCTAACAAAGATTTATTCACGTGAAACATTATTTGCAGCTGCTAAAGACTTTCAGTAAGCAGCTTTGATGACCAAATTCTTGTAGAATTTTTTTCCCCGTAGTTCACTTGTAGTGCAAAACTCAGGGCTGTATTATTGCCTCATTGATTCATTTTTTTTATAATTGGATTTTCATCTTCAATTATTCCAACATGGTTTTGCAGTCCCATTACAACAAACAAGAAAGGGACTTGATTCTAGGGAAACATCTTAGAATTGGCTGATCTAAGAAATCACTTGTCTTGTGTATGGGTTGGTTACTGTGGCCGGCTGTCGTGGCAATCTTCTATAAGAAATCCAAGAAACATAAGAAATACATTCCTTTTGATTATGTTTTGTGATTCAGCCTGCTTGGCCATTTTGAAAATTGAAATTACCCACCATATGAACGGGGTTTTTCTAAATTGTTCATAGCTGCTTGCAGTCCAAAACAATAAGGGATAGCATGTGAATTTGATAAATAAGGGATAGGAATCAATAGCGTATTTTCCATTTTTATGTTTAAGCACTAGCAGCATTTAGTACGAATAATTAATCCTTTTCATTTAAGTGTCAAGGGTCTGTTTTACCAATTTGAAAATTGCTCAGGATTTCATCAAAGCCTTGTCTTTTTAAAGTGTAATGGACATTGCATTTAACAAGACTTGATATTTGGTGCTCTATTTATGACTCATTCAATTTCCCCAGTAGACCAAGAGCCTCTTGACACACTTGACAGAAGGTTAAATTGTATTAAAACCATATACAAACTCTGTTAAATGACCATGACTCTAAGAAATTGTGTTAGAACAATATATGAACTTTGTTAACTGACCATGACTCTTTGTGTGTTTTGGTCTGTACATCTGTTTCCTTTTAAGCTTTTGCATGCCTTTTTAAGTATGAAAGGCTCCTTGTACATAGTGTAGTTCCATCTTTTGCTCAGATTATTCTTTGAGTATCAGGTATTCAATGTATACAGGTGTTCTTGTGTCTGCTTTAAGGATTCTCACCAAAGCTGCCTTTCGGCAAGATGTTCAAGGCTTGAGAACAAGTGCAATTTCGTACTTCATTGCCAGTAGTGTGATTATGGCAATTTGCCTGGTATGCTATAACACGGTAACCAAGCTACCAGTTATTAAGTACTATGATGCGTTGAAAAAAAATGCAGTGGAATCAAAATTCCTGCTGGGAAATACAATTCTCAACAGTTTGGCAGGTACTAAAGACATGTCTTTCCCAGTTGCACCAAATAATCTCTACGGTGCTCCTAACAAGGGAGGCAGATCAAATTTTTGGCACACATTAAGGCAAATAAAATGGCTAGGAATTGGGCTTCTCTTGATTTATGTTGTAACACTGTCAATCTTTCCAGGTTACATAACCGAAGATGTGCATTCACCTCTTCTAAAAGATTGGTATCCTATCTTATTGATTGCTTGCTACAATATTTTCGATCTGATAGGAAAATCTCTAACCGCATATTTTATGCTTGAAAATGCTGCAATTGCCATTGGTGGATCTGTTGCAAGGTCGTTATTCTATCCTCTGTTTTATGCATGCCTTCATGGACCACATTTCTTCCACACAGAGATCCCAGTTGTAGTGCTGACATGTTTATTAGGCTTGACAAATGGTTACCTAACAAGTGTGATCATGATTATTGCTCCAAAAACGGTTCCTTTACAGGAAGCAGAGACTGCAGGCATCATCATGGTTATCTTCTTGGCAATTGGATTGGCAATGGGCTCTATTGTTGCTTGGTTTTGGGTCATTTAATTGCTGGTACTGTGGAGGCTTGTGTTCTATTTATCATGCTACATTCTCACATTGTTGGACTGAATTAAATAGAAGGAACATTACAATGTATAAGGCCAGTTAGTAGTTCCTTCCAAGCAGTCAGCACTTTTACAAATTATAGATATTGCATTTACATGGACTTGTATAAGAGGGTTTCTTAAGGTTGTGAATTTTCTTTTAATTAACTTTTCATTAAAAACTTTCATCACAAGAGGGAGAGTTTTATGGGCTGACATCCACTTGCAGGATATTTTATGGTACAGAGTTAAATGATCCAAAACCACAAAATTTGCAGAGTTTGTATATAGAACAAATAGAATAGAGGATAGTGAAAATTCACATATTAAAAATTTGGTTGAATTTCAAACTCTGATGTAGCTTTCCTTCAAATTGGAATCTCTCACCTTATAAGGCATTCCTTTTTCTTTCACTAGTTGAAGCTGCATGTTTATTATCTCCTGGACTTCTTGTATTGATTGTTGAAAATTTAATTAAGTCAAGACTCAACTTTCATAATTTCTTATGTTTGGGCTATTGTTTTATGGAGGGGGCTTTCTAAAAAATTTGAAAGTATGTTGAAAATTTTTAGTAGTTTTTATAAGTAGGTAGTGTAGACACTAAAAAAATGTGAATGCTTATGCCCTCCCTTTTTTTAACATGTTTTCTATTTTCTGTGTTTGATCTTTGTCATTCACCGATATTGTGTCATTCCTCATTAATTAAATAATGAAAATTATTTAGTTAATTTATAATATTTTTCTCTAATTTGCATTATCAATTCACCCTTCATCACCTGTCCAATCATTTTATCATGTCAGTTAATTAATCTTTCTAGGGGAGAATAACCAATAATTTATCCCCTATTCCTAAGTCCTATGTCATGATAAATAAATATAATATATTTACCCCCCAATTAATTAATTCTAAAATTAATTAATAATTCCCTTTTTCAAATGTGGGAATTATTGAATTTTAAAACCCAAATATTCCCTCCCATTAATTGCCTCCATCCACTAATTTAGCCTACACATTCCCTTCCCATTGTTTCCCATTAATTTGGCTTCCCCTTTTTGCTTTTTCATTTATGCATTCAATCTTTGTCATAAATATGACATTTTCCAAATTACAATTCTTCCAATTGCCATAACCTTTACATTTGCCAAATTGAGTTCTCTTAAGCGATCTTGACTGTTAATTGAGTTTTGATCTCATTCATTGATTTTGAGATCCAAAACTCTATAAATTGAGCTCATTTCTCTCATTTCTCTAACCACAAACTTTTGAATCTTCTCATCATTATGGCCATTTTTTTTTGCTTTCATTCATAGGTGCATTTTGTCATAATGGGAGCAACATCATCATCATTTTGAGGGGAAAAATGAACATTGAAGTCCAATTGAGGGAGTGTTTTTGGTTTTATATTTTCACATTTTTATGCACTTTGTATCAATTATTTTAATGGTTTGGTTGGGATTTATGTTGCATGATAAATTAGGCTTTGTGGTTGTCTATTGCATGCAATGTTTTTTATTCCCCTTTTCTAGTCTACATTTTGGTGAACCCGAAATGAAACATGCTTACATTGACTAATTTTTTGTTTTTGATGTGTTTTGTAGGTAGAGGCACAAGATTTGCACACTTGGGAGTCTGGATGTGCACTTAGGGTTTAAGTTGTGCAGTTGGGAGCAAGATCTGTGCAGCTAGGGAGTCTTGTTGCGTAATTAGATTTTAAATTGCACAATTAGCAATAACTTCTGTGCAAATTGGATTAGATCTGCATAGTTGAGCTAATTTGTTTGGAGTTTAAAAGTGTATTCATTTTATTTCATGCACCCATTCAATGAGGGTTAATTTGTCAATACAAGGCTTAAAATGAACCTCATATTTGTAATTGGTTTTAAAATGAACCCTATCTTTTTTCAATTGGGCAAATGAATCACAAGTTTCCAATTTGGCTTAAATAAATGCAAATCTGCACTTAGTTTAACTAGGGAGCTGAATCAATCTTAACTTTTCATCTAGTTTAATTAGGATTCCTCAAGGAACAACAAATTGCTTGGATAGACCTAATTAGGGGCTTAATTGAATAAAATCCAATATGAGTCAAATATAGGAGGGACAAATGCAACTTATGTTTTTGTAACTTTTTTTGGATTTTGAAAGCTAAGGACTAAGAAATGCAAACAATATTTTTGAGTTTTTTAGAACTTTGCTTTCAAAATCCAAAGCTTTCAAAATCCAAAAAAAAATACAAAAACATAAGTTGCATTTGTCCCTCCTATAGTTGAATTGTCATGCTTAAATTGCATTTTCAAATTAAAATAAAAAATAAAAAACATATGCTACATTTTAGCACCTTTTCATTGCATTTGTCCTTTATTTTTCTCTAGTCATTAGTTTTCATGGTTGAAACAAGATCTTAATCTTCTTCAAGACAACAAAATCAAAGCATCAATCCAATTTCATCACCAAGAACCCTTGATCAAAGTACAAAACAAGCATGATGACTTGGTGTTATTGGTATAGAGAAGGTGACCGTCCAATTTAAAGAGCATCACCCCAACATCAACCTTCTCACTCTAATGGGACTATGTCATTCCAATACAATAGTCAATAACACCACTCCAATTCATACATGTCCCAATGTTTGGATCAACATTACAATGTCCCAACAAATGTCATCCCTATTTCTCCATCACCAAAGAAAAATTTTCTCAAGAGAGATTTTGAACCAAAAAGTGGAAAAGATTGAAAAGAGTAGAATTGAGATGTCCAAAATACTTGACGACCAAATGTAAACATTGCACAAGTTAACATACAAGATCTCATTTCAAAATCAAACATACCGAATCTCATCTCACAAATAAACATGACAAACCAATTTCAAACAACATACACGAGTTTCAATCAATTTTCATTCGATCAAACTTGATTCAACGAAGTCCCAAATCAAAGCTTCCAACCACAACATGGCATAATTCAACTAGGGACACCACCCAATTTTGATCCAATCTTCATTCCAATGCAATCAAGTGTTGCTTGAGCAATCACACAACCCCTTGTGCCAATTGTGCAAACAAGTCAATTAATACCAAGGCCGCATACAATTACACAAGCAACTCTACCATTGGTGACATCACATGTCAATAAACATCCTGTTATGTCCTCAAATCTACTATTAAGGGTGTCCCAAACAAACACAAGTGCAATTACAAACATCCAATCCTTTCGACATCAATCAAGCATAATCAATTCTCAACCTATTGTACCACATGTCGAATCAACAAATGCTTTACAACATGCAAATATCGATGTGATATCACCAACAAAATCACCAAAGCAACAAAAATCCCAATCTGAAATTTTCAAGAGGTTGCTTCAAAAATTGATTTATGCACAAGAAATTAGTGATGAACGTGATCATAATAAATAACTTGTGTCTAGCAATGGCCCATATTTAAAAAAATCATATGGATGACACACCCATCTCCTATCAATAAATTGATCTTCATGGAGCCTTCATGTCTCCCACCATTTCCTCATCACGTAAATCTTCACAAGAGCAATATACACCATCTCCATCAAATGACATATCCAATGATGAAACCTTTCAAGGTATATCCACAATAGATTTCCAAGATAATCCCATTCATTATCCAAGTCTCTTCCATGCTTCAAAAATGCTAGAACCATTGCCACCATGTGCTCTATTTCTAAACAATCATACTCTAGAGAGTCTCATTCAAAATCCATCTGCCTCATGTCAAAGCATTGAATCCTTCGTAGAATCCCCCTTTTATATCCAAAATCATACCCTATGTCAAGAGGATGATCCAAAGCACAAAGACACAAGGCCTAAAATAAATCAAGATCAAGATCCCCACAATGACTGATCCCATCCAATTTTTGAACAAGATCCCATTTCCCTTGAATCTCACAATGATCCCACCATCCTTGTCCATCTCATCCAAGATGACCCCCTTCCATCTCACGAATGAAGTGTCCTTGCAAGTCCCATTGACCTTCCACTTCCTAAGAAAGATCATGAACACCCTTGCATTCTTCCTAATGATTCCATCCAAAGTCAAGAGTGAAAAAACCCTTAAAATGGAGTCCAATTATCCCTTGTCAAGTCAAGATCAAAGTGTCCCTTCACCTTCATGTTCATTACAAGATTCCACCATCCCTTCAAATCCTCTGCAAGTTCTCTCCATCCCTTCCATGTCCTAATCCTCCATATCCTCCACAAGTTCCTATCCTACCAAATATCTTGTTATTGCTCCTATTCCATCACATAACCCCATTATTCCTCTTGATCCCCCTCATGATTCGAGTACATTTACGCAAGTTGTTCATGAACCCCATACATGTCAAACAAGTACTTCCACTTTCATCCAATCAGGACCACTTCATGATCCTATCAGTCCTTCCATATCATATCCACCTCAAAATGGACTTGCGTCTTGGAGAGAGTGTTCCATTGTTCAAAACCATTATCAAGTCAAAGGGTTAGGCTTCCATGAACAACTTGTATATTAAAACCATTCCATATAAAGAAAATTATAATGGTCATGACCTCAGTTACATAGCTCACTCTCAAGACATTAGTATCCTTTCAAAATTTGAATCCAAACATATGTCTTCTCCTTCATCCCTTCCATCCATCTTAGGTCCATATGTTCACCCACTAGCTCACAATTCACTTATCCTTTCCTAAATAAAGATCAACAAAGGCACACATCTTTGAGAACCTTCCACCCATCCAAAAGACCTCTATACAATTCTTATCCATCCATGAATCTCATTCATTTTCCAAGAAATTTGGATGTCAAACATAAAATTCATAAGTTCAAAAATCCACATGCAGTCAAGGATAAACATGTCTAGTCTAATTGACATGTAAGAACAAAGATCCAAAAAGAAAAATAAATTTCCAAAAGGCCATAAAGGCCAATTAAGAAAAAAGAAAATTCAAGAGCCATATGGATCCCTAAATTTCTTGTGCAAGCAATATATTCCAAAGACCCACAAAAGAATGAAAAATGAAAATCCATGTGGATTCCTAAGTGACTCCTTGAAGCACAATGTCCTAAAGAAACATCAAAGTTGGAATCCAAAGTTGATATCCCTCCACTAAATGTCTCCAACCTTCCAAATCTATTTTGGTTCCTTATGTCCCAAAATCCACATCTATTTGTTAGAGTTTTAGGTGACTCTACAACATCCCCATGGTCAAATGAAAGACCAAGATAACTTTTACAAGAGAATTGAAAGACAATTGTATTAAGATGCAAGAATGATATTATTGATAATGGACATAATGAAAATGTACATAATAGGCCTTCTTATATAGGCAAGACAATAAGAGACAATGATAAAGAGATGATAAATTATCACCTATGCAAAGTGGAATCACATGTCCACCAAATATGGATCATCCTCAATTATGCAATGAAGTATGTGACATATGATGAGGATGATAATGTGATATGTGCACTAAAGGTGGATCTCACACATAAACAGAAATGTGATAACAACTATCACCACCTAAAGTGGAATTCTCCTACACCATGTACTTAATATAATTGCAAAATCCTAGGTGTCATATGTAAACTATTATGCAATGCATTATCCTAAGTAAGCTTAAGTAAAGTGTAATTAGGAATATCTAATTACACCAACACTACTCCATTAAAGCTCCAAAATCCAAATTTTGTATGTCCTTCATTACTCCATCAACCCTCAAGGTGTGTGTCAATATTTTTTTTGCCCACATTTCTATCCAATCAAAAGAAATTCTTCTTGCACTCCCTCCATTATCCATCGCCTATTTTCCAACCTTTCATCTAGCCTATCCAATCCTTTGCCTAAATCCTTATTCTTTTCCACCTAATTATCCATTTTGTCTCCCTTTATCATTACCCTACTAATGTCTTTGAGTATACCTTATGTCCATGGTCATTTATTACATGTCCTTCAATGTTAGGAATAAGGTGTCTCAACCTTGGATAATTCCTATTCTTATTATTTGTTTTGTAAAATGTATTTCTTGCAAATAATGTAATAAGTGTGAGTGTACATGTCTAGTTGGCATGTTGATGTGTCACTCCACTTGATGTGTCAGCATCTTGAATTGCGTGTAAGGAGATCATGACTGAAACAGTTGTGACAGATTCCTATGACATGTAAGGAGATCATGACTGAAACAGTTGTGACAGATTCCTATGACATGTAAGAGCTATGTCTGGAAGATTCAATGACGGGTGAAGACATGTGGCAACTGATAAAGTTGAGTACTGTACCCTAAAATAGAGAATGGTAAAACCCTAATACGGCTATCTTTGGAAGTTGCCCTAAAAAGGGAAGCGCATGATATAAGCATTTTTTAGGATTGCGAAAAGAGAAGAAGTTAGTGTATTGTTGGAACATTTTTATGCTGCCACGATTTTTCTTCAAGAGTTGGAAATCTTCTGAAAGAACTTGCATTGTAAGTGTATTGTAAACTGTAATAGTTTTGATTAATACATTGTGCAGGTTTTGGAGTGCTGGGGTTTTTACCGAAAGGTTTTCCCTAGGGTAAATCATTGTGTCATTCTCTATTTTCTCTATGCATGGTTTATGGCTGCAATATCATTGTTAAAGTAGTTAACAAATCTAAAATTGTAAGGATTTAAAAGAATTTGCACAATACTTTCCTATAGAGATTAGTGTAGGAAGCTGTTTCCGCACCCGAGTTTCCTTACGTTCAAGAGTACCAGCCAAAGAACAAGGCACTTGAGTCCTTCATCCATGTCATATCATGCGTCCATTATTTTCTAAAAAAGTCAAAAAAGAAAAAAAATCATTGCCTTCATGAAAACTTGGCAAACATGCATCTTGGCGACATAAAAAAAAAAGAGTAAAGAGAAATAATTTTGTCCATTAGTGAAAACTTGATATACAGACACTTTAGGCAAGTAAAAAGAGGAAAACGTAACAAACAAATGTCATGTGTAATTTATGAACTTCTTGCATTCCATACTTGGGGTAAGATTTCATCCATGTTTTCCTATCCATTATCCTATGTCCATCATATCCCTTATCTTATCAACATCCATATTTTATTTTTCTCAACTTTGATCTTGACAAGGCTAGGGATCTCCCTAGAAGCATCACATCCTATCTACTTTACATTGTCCACACCCCTTTAGTCCATATCCCTTATCTTAACCCCATCCCTTTGGTCCATATTGTCTACCTTATCGCAACCTTCAGTCCATATCTTCGTTGTCCATTCTTGATCTTGCTTATCCTATTTATATCCTATCATTTTCCTATCCAAATGCATCTCGTGGTCTTGATATAAAATAAGGACAAAAAATGTAAAACGTGTTTTCAAAGATCCTCTTGACATGTTCAATCCTATGCATTGCATGACAATCAATGCACCATGCCATCACCTTATATTTTCATGTCCAATCCATTAGCTTGGCAAAAACATATTATCACATTGCTTGGGTAGTCCTTGGCAACCCAAACAAATTCAATGCCATAATCAGAGACCTTTGGCCTTCTTCCATCTACCAATTCATTTGTTCGTCCATTAGCTCCTTGCCTTGCTAGAGACTAGGGACAATTCAATACATCTTGTTTTTTATTATGGAAAATAGGTTTTGATGGGGCCCTGAAACCCTACAGAACAAAAAGATAAACAAAGATAAAGCATTTAAAGTATCAACAACATAATAGCCATGGGCTTAACAATAACCCCCCACAAGATAGCAAGATAAAACCAGAAAAAGAAAATAGGGAAGCAGAACATAAAAACTAGGAAAGGCCCAAAGCCAAGAGAACAACTCAGGCAATTTCTCTGAGAATTTCTGTAGCACAAATCTCTAGCTTTGACAATCTTCTAGCCACCTCCTTAAGGTCAGAAAGATCCTTATCAGGTTCCTGGATGTCCTTTTTCTTTTTGCTGGATCTGGTCCTCTTCCTCGATCCTTCCTCAGGAGACTTATCTTTACCACTGTTGGGAGATTGGTCTTCCTCCTTACTACCCCTGTGTTCCTCAATTTTGTTTATCAACACCTTTATGTTGTCATTAGAAGCTTTAAGAATGTTATAGCTTTGCTCTATGACTTTTTGCAGGGTGCCCCCGATGCTTTGAACTCTCCTCTTCACTTCCTCCACTCTATTTTCCATATCCTTTTCTTCCTCTATTTTCTTGTTCATATTGCTGCAATTGTCCCTCTCCAATCTGCCCACTCTGTATTTCAACTCCTGGATTTCAGGGTAGGTCCATTTTGTGGTTCTATAGCTGTCAATTGCACTGTTCTTTGCATTATTAAGCACATCCATCTGAGGGTTCTCCTTAGTGATGTCGCTCAAAATAACAAGGGCAAGATCAATAAGCTCCTCCATTTGAATTTTGCCCTCCTTATTCTCCTTAACCAGAGTTTTCATCAACTCTCTCTTGAGACCCATCCTCACAGAAACATTATCAAAATTCCTCCAAACCACATTCCTGTCTTTGCCCTAAATCTTGCAAGTGTAATGGCCAGACCCATATTCTTCAAAACCTTGCTCATTCTCTTCCCCACTCCCCTGATTCTCCTCTTCCTCATCACTATCCTTCCCCCCTCCTACCTTTCATCCTTGGGTTCCTTTTCGATATCTTTCCCTCTTTTCAGCCTCCTGAAAGTCTTGCCAGAGGAATCATCTCCTCTCTGTTGACAGGGGGGAGGAGGAGGAATACATCTTGTTTAATCGTTAATAAAAATGTTTAAAAAATCAATAAAATACAAATACAACCTTGAAAAATTCCTTTAAAAAAATACGATCTTGAAAAAAAACTCTCTAAAATTCAAAGATTATCCTTAAAAATAAACCTATAACTATCCAATCAAGTCAATAACCGGTCAGATCAAACTTGTCCTATCAATCAATCAACATCAATATGTCATTTATCAACCTATCATTTATCTTATAAAGGGTGTTGTATGCTCAAAACTAGGTTGTATCTATCTTAGACAAGGTATTTCATTCTTGAAACCATACATCATCATCATCATCAAACAAACAAACTATTAACTTTAACAACAAAATCATAATGTTTGTTGACTTGCTTGGTTTAGTGAGTCTTATATTTTATTGATTTATCTTTGGTCATGTTCCTATGCTACTCAAGGATATCCCCAAGTGGTGAGAGTAGTCGAGATGGTTCATGGTCTTTTATTTTTATTTTTATCTTCTATTTGTGGGGTGTTTTTCATGAACTTCTGGGGAACGTATGTCCAATGCTTTAGAGTGGATCTAGAAACATTCCTTGTCTACAATGTCTTTATTTGGGATTGCATTATCATAGTGACTTTATGTTCCATGGTGCACCACCTCCATTTTTCCATATTAAATATCTCTCTAACAATAAAGTGCCCTTATGAAAGTAATATTTCATCATTATTAACTCTTCTTCATCCAATTTCTACTTTTTACTAACATTTATTCCCTCGGTCCTAGAAATCATTTTCAAAAAATTATCCTTATTTCCATTTTTGCCCAATTTTTCGAGGGAGCATCCTACCTCCATTATGTCGCTCCACTAGGGCATGATCTTTTATTCTTTGAAACAACACTCAGAATCACATTGTCTCAAAGAGGGGCAAAATGTAGACACTAAAAGATGGTCAACACCTATGTCCCCCCCTTTAACATGTCTTCTATATTGTTTGTTTGATCTTTATCATTCACCGATATTGTGTCATTCCTCATTATTTAACTGATAAAAAATATTTAATTAATCAATAATATTCATCTCTAATTTGCATTATCAATTCACCCTTCATCACATGTCCAATCATTTCATCATGTCAACTAATTAAGGACTTCTAGGAACAAATAACCAATAACTTTCCCCGTATTCCTAAGTCATATGTTATAATAAATAAATATAATATATTTACTATCTTTTGTATTTATTACCCAATTAATTAATTTGTTCCCTTTTTTAAATGTAGAAATTATTGAATTTTAAAATTCAAATAGTCCCCCCTCTTACTAATTTGCCTCCATCCACTAATTTAGCCTACACCTCCTACTTTCTAGCCTACACCTTCCCTTCCCATTTTTTCCCATTACTTTAGCTTCCCTTTTTCCCTTCCCAATTGAATTTTTATTTATGCATTCAATCTTGTCATAAAATGTCATAAATATGACATTTTCCAATTGCAATATGACATTTTCCAAATTGCAACTCTTACAATTGTCATAACCTTGTCATTCACCAAATTGAGTTCTCTCCTGCAATCTTGACCATTGATTGAGTTTCAATCTCATTCATCAATTTTGAGTTCCAAAACTCTATAAATTGGGCTCATTTCTCTGATTTCTCTAACCACAAACTTTTGAATATTCTCATCATTATTGTCAATTTCTTTCTTTCATATTAGGTGCATTTTGTCACAATGGGAGCAACACATCATCATTTTGAGAAGAAAGAAAGACATTGAAGTCCAATTGAGAGAGTGCTTTTGGTTTTATATTTCCATGTTTTTATGCACTGTCTCAATTGATTTAATGGTTTGATTAGAATTTAGGTTGCATGATTAATTAGGATTTTTGGTTGTCTATTACATGCAATGTTTTTTACTCCCATTTTCCTAGACTACAAGTAGTCCCATGTATTTTGTAATAATAGAGAATTTAAACATTAAGCTCCAAACTTTATGGTTCTTATGATTTTTTTAAGAAAGGATTGCAACAACTATAATTAAATATCCAAGCATAAAATATACTAATAACATTTACAAATTTTAAATTGTTTTGTGGACACTAGGAGGAATTTTGCAACTCTTAAGAATTGAAACATTTATATATAAAAGATGTCAAAAAGATTGCATTAAAAGAGAAGGTTTTTTTTTTAATGAAAAGTAGTTAGTGGCAAAAATAATTATCCTTATTTAATACTAGCATACATATATTTAGAAAAATTTATATAGAAGATGTTAAGAGAGATCATTATTGAGGTGTTTGTTGTTCTTTATAGATTTTTTTTAATACCATCCAATTGTCAAAAGAGATACATACATAAGTGAATATGTTACATGGGCTTTGAAGGTGAAATTCAAAAGTAGACAAAACCAAATAACAAAGCCTTCTAGAAGCAAATCATGAATGTGTCTTAATCTTGGGTATCATAACTTCAAGGTCATGTATTTCCCAGGGTCTTGATTATTGATCCAATATTAATTTCAACTCTTAAAAACTTAAAATTTTATTTTTTAATCTTTTTTTTTTCTAAAAAAAAATAAATTTATCATTTCTATTTCTCTATGTTAATTTTACATCTTTGAAAATTTAAAGATCTTGTCCTTAAAATATTTGTATAATGCACATTTTATTTATACACAATAGATTAAGAATGCAACACCTAATATGTCTTTTCTTTCTTGAGCGAACACTATATTTTCCATCTCTACATACTGTATAATCATTATGTGTCTAATCTCTCAGTTCACTTAACATAAAAATCTGGAGGGAATAAATGAAGCCAGATTTTAAATAAATAGCCTCCCACTGAAGATAATTTGTCTCTCAAGAGGAGGTGGTGACAAAAAAAAGGCCAGATTTTGCTAGTGACTATAGAATTTAGTAGCAAGGAATTGTTGAGGAAGATTTTCACATACATGTCATTTTCTATGCTAGGAGAGAGATCCATTGAGAACTTGGCCTTTAGTTGAATCCTTGACATTGGCTATCAAATGGCCTCAATATTATAAATACACAATCTATTGGTTCCACATAGGCTATGAACATAACATTCAGTAGGGAGTGCAATTCAAGCAGTGTCTAAGATATCTTTATTGTCTTGTAATTACTATAATCTTAGATTTCCACTAGAATCAAAGGCTTTTAGGTTTGAGTCGTAGTTGATATAATAGAGCTATAGCTCTACATTTAGTATTAACACTAAGTTAAGAGGGCTAAACATTGTAGTGGGTTGTTGAAAATAAATCACACTAAAATGAAATATGGACTGACCACAAAAGAACCAATAACTTGGTAGAGAACTCTAGCAAGAAATAGAAGGTCCTAAGTTCTAGCCTTAATTGATCCATATGAATAATAGCTCAACATATTTAGCATAGCATGTCAATATAGTCATAACATATATGGATATATGCTTGGCAATATATCCATGACATTTTCCCTTAAAGTCTTAATGTTATAACATATAGACAAGTGACATATTTGTATGTTAAGTTTGGTCTTTGGTCAAATTTTTTTATATCTTCATTTTATCCAAATTTATGCTTATTCTTATGTATTTAGTATCTATATACCCCCTATTTCAACTCCACTAGTAGTTATTGCCATATGTTCACTCCTTGCCTCAAGATCACCATCTTATGCATCAAGTTCAACTTTTCCATCCCGTTCTACTAAAATTTACAAGCTATCTTAACATGCACTTGTGTGAGATGGTATGTCATACTATTTAATGAAATTAAATGTGCAATTATTGATAAATGGACATGAATGAGAATCAATAGATTACACTTTGATTTCTAAAGGAAAATAATAGTAGATTTCCATCTTGACATGAAGTTTTTTTATAAAGCTCATTAGTGTTTTGATTACGTAAAATCAGGTTTTGAAAGGACTTGAAAACTTGTACAAGAGCATTAAAAAGATATGGCAATAAAAGACCAATACAACTGTGGTGCCCCACCAAACAAACCAAAGGAACAAACCATAGTTCCTACCAAGTGAAACAACAAAACAAAACAAAGGGCAATCAAGATTTCCATTTTTGCCCATCCTTATGAGAACGTAAATTCATATCAAAAGAAGGCATGGAAGATTTAAATTTCTTTCCCTTAATTGTTGTCCATCCATCCTCCACCTTTCCAGAAACCTTCTGCCAAGCCAAAGAATCCACAGTAGTGGCAGGAATAGCACCACTACCATTCCCCTGAATACTCCCAGGAGAAGCTTGGACTACAGCCTGCACAGCCCTAGCAGTTAGGACATAATCAAAACCAGAGACAACAAGAGCAACATCAGAACCAGAGACACCATCAATAGTCTAGTCAGGAACAACACCAAAAGGGACAGCAACCACAGTCTGTACCAAATCCTCAACAGGGACAACACCAGTAGCATCATCCAAGGCATTATCAGTCTGAGATTGGCAAGCAGCCATAGCCTCATCCATGGAGGCTTTATTAACTGTATAATGGTGGGAAGAAGCCCCCACCCACCAAGAAGATGGTTTCTTAGTTTTAGCCTTATGAGAGGAACATCGAGTAGCCAGATGGCCAGTCTTATGGCATAACCTACAATGGAAAGGAATTCCCTCATAGTCAAGATTCTAGGTCCAAGAGCCCAAAGAAGAAGCCAAAGTGATCTTCTCAGGGAGCCCCTTGGACACATTAATATCCATAAGAATACAAGCGTACGTCGGATGAAGAATATCAGAGGAGTCTGAATCCACCATCTAAAAAACCCCAAGAGCCCTCCCCACGGATTCAAATAAAGCTCATTAGTGTTAATCCAACCCATTGAGGGATTTGAATTAGAATAACCTATTCACCCATTAAGTTAGCAAACTTATAAATGGTGTCTTTGGACACAAGCTTGACATATCTAACTAACTTGAGGGTGAGGGTGAATAAATTTTAAAGGCACACATTCTACGTCAAATCAATTCTACAAGTGCAAAGATCAATTTTGCTAGTGTAAGTATGACTAGAGAGAAACACAACAAAAATAATGACACCTTGAAGAATATATTTCATCATTGATATTCAATTCAAAAAAAATATTTTATTTATTTTTTAATTTCACATTATCATTGTATATACTTTTAAAATTTAAAACTTTATCAATTATTTAATTATTAGCTGATAGGATATATTGCATTAGCTTTTCACTAAGTGGTTTACCACTCTTTTGTCTAGTAAACCTAAGCGAAATACATGATGGTAAAGTTTCAAAAAATTATCAAATAGAGCTATTGTCAATTACGTCGATCTGGCAATCGGCTAAAAATAACTCTGTTAAATCCATTTTCCACGGAGTTGCTTTTAGATTGTTACAATCGTACTAATTTCCTAGATGAAATCACATAGATTTTATGATAAAGATATATATGATAAAATAATTAAAAATGGAAATGGAATCGTGGACTAATATATAACACAAATTTTGGGCTTCCAAAAACTTATCTCCACCTATCCACAAAAATATTGGTTAGATCTTATTTTTATATCGAATCGAACTTGATTTCTAACCCACCGTTTATTTTTAAATACTAAATCTAATTACAATTTTTTAGATATAGGGATTTTACTCAAACCTATCTCAAGTTGGAATCTATCTTCCAAAACAACTCAAGTTAAAATCTTTACAAGATATATCCAAATAATAGATTTTAAATTTTAGCTTCTTTAGCTATGTTTAATTTATTTTTATTGAAATAATTCAAATATTTATTTTTTTATATTCTTTAAATAGAAACCTTCTTTATTGTAACCAAGAACTAGAAAAAAAACAAGAGTGTCCTAACTTGTATACACAAAAAAATAAAAGTATGAAAAAATAAACAACTAACTTTGAAATCAAAATATAACAATTAAATTTTTTAATACCAGAAAAATACAAAAAAATGGCTCTGCATTTTTACAACATTTGCAAGATCTTCAGTATCGAGCCCCTGGATCGCCGGATTGCTATGTTCTCGAGGACAAGATATGCACATTTGGCTAGTTTTCCTTCTCTCCAATTGTCTCCAAGCTTTGAAAATATCAACTGTAATATTTCTGCTAGGACACGAAGGGCTCCTCACTCTGAGGATTTGTCAGCATATTGCCCTGATGATACTCGATCTGATCTAAGTAGAGGTAGAATGGCAGGAGAACAACCATGCCCCTGCAAGCCTTTTGAAACTTTGAAGGAGGATTATGGCTGGATAGAGGTCAAACATCACAAAAACCATAAGAAACCCTCTTCTCCCCTCATCTTTGAAACCAAGCCATTATATTTGAAAAATAAATTTGACTTACTTAAAGATCGAGCGCTACATCACAAACCTAATTCTGTCTCCCCTCCTCATCAATGAAGAAAGGTGGCTCCCACTGATAGAATAATACAAAATCCCAATTTGATCCAATCCCCAAAAGGGACATATACACCACCACATAAGAGAAGGATTTTAGATCAACCAAAGCCCTACAGTCAACATGCTCAATCTCCCAAAGTTATCCCCTATTCTCCTCCCCATCGCAAACCAAAATCGCTAACACCCCTATTAATTGAAGTAGATGATGGTATCATAGAACACACCCAGGAATTAATGCAACTCAAGGGTTTATTTCTAAGATGGAATGGCTATGGAGTTCCTTCAACCAAAATAGCAGACTGACTCATGAAGCGCCTCAAAAATCAGGCAAGTATTTCTCTACTCATAGATGAGTTTATGTTTGATTATTGTTATAATAAAGAAACGAAGAAAAAATTTCTGAAAAATAGATGCCCTAAATTATTAGGTTTTGATTTCACAGTATTAGATTGGTGCTCGTCCTTTAACCCTAATAATCTGAAAGATATATTAGTATCTAGAGCTATAAATCTAACCAACATGCCCTTGGAATGCACTAATAAAATCGTTCTTAAGAAAATTGGCAACATGTTAGGATATTTTGTAAGATCTGTAGTAACCAAATTTCCCCAATCAGAAAATATTATCATAGTGGATATGGATATCTTGATAAAGTCACTTCCCCCTATTTTAATTTAGAGTTGTTCTAAGTAGTTTTGTTTAATCCCTATCATCATGACAGAGATAGCTAAGGACTTCAAAGAAGATCTAGGAAATAAAAGGCTAACCCAACCACTGGTAGACCCCCCCAATGATGTTTTCATCCACCTTAATGAGGTAGGTGGTGGATTCTCAATTAATTTCCCTGTTAAATTCCCTTCAGAGAACCTAGAAAGGAAGAAGGGACTAGGATCAATAGATAATACTCAAACTCACCCCTTAGTCTCCCCAGATCCTTTGGAGAAACAACAGTTTACTTTGGATGTTGCCCCTTCCCGATCAATGAAAAAAATCAAATTAGACACGGTTTTGAGGGACAATATGGAGAGCCAAATTGTAGAAGATATCATTATAGAAGAATGTAAAAAATATCTATCACCAGTTAAAAATCAAGCAAAGGTTATGAGATTAGTAGCAGAACATGAATTGAGTTACAGAGAAGATGGGACTTTGGAGAAGGGAGATTTTAATGAAAATATAGTTTCATTGGAGATGAGGTCAGAGTATCAATAGGATGAAGATTGGAAGAAGGATTTTAGCATTTCAAAACATCAACATCAAATGAAGTTCTCAGATTTGGAATATGGTGCTAAGGTTGATCAGGTCAATAGGGAATCGATAGAAGGCATTATGGAAAACCTTAAAGGATGGAGTTCTAATGAGATAAAGGATTCTGACAAAGATAAAATTCAAGAATAAGTTAAGATTATTTTAGACTATCTAGGAGAATCTCTTACAGAAGAGTTGATGGAGCAATTCCTAGATGAGATTTGTGATAAAGAAGTGGATCTTCAAAGGAAACTCCTTATTGAAGGTATCAAGTCAGAAGGTGAAGACACAAGGAGAATAGTGGAAGAGATGTTAGTTAATCTAAGGAATTGGAAAATCCAAGATCCAGAATCTCTAGGCATTTCCCTCCATAAAGATAGCCCTAGCTCTCAAGACTGTGCAAAAAAATCAAAGAAAAGGGGTAGGAAGTCGAACACTAAATTGAGTCTTAGCAGGAGAGGCTGTAGGACATGTTAAGATTACATCACTTCTTAATTCAGGGAAGGGGAAGAACCTTCCCATTGAGCCATGAATATCCTAACATGGAATGTTAGGGGCATGAATGCCCCTAACAAGTAGCGCTTAATAAAATGTTGCATTAATAACTTTAATTCAAACATAATTTTAATTCAGGAAACTAAGATGGATAAAACGGAAATGCTTAACTTTAAAAGAAAATCAGGAATCAAAGAACTTGAAGCATCGTCTACGACTAGTGCTTCTGGGGGCTTGGCCATTATCTGGGATCCATGTTGCCTTTCAATTAACATTATAGAGAGAAGGCAATTTTGGATGAGTGGTCTTGTTAAAAAAATTAGAAATAATTTGACTTTTAACATTATTAATGTATATGGCCCTATTCAAAACAAAGATAAACTAACAGTTTGGCATGAAATTCAATCCTTCCCAAATCATAACCTGAATTTATTGTGTATTTTAGGAGAAGATTTTAATGTTATTACAAAGATTACAGATAAAAGAGGGGGTAGTAACTTAATTCCCTTAGCCGCAAGAGACTTTACAATGTGGAGGGATAGGAATTCCCTTCTAGAAATCCCTACAGAGGATAACTCCTTTACATGGAATAATAGGAGACAAGGTTTTTGCAACATTGCAGAAAAATTAGATAGATTCTTTATCAAAGGCAATCTGATCAATACCAATCATACCTTTGCAGCCAAGATCCTGCCTATTTCTGGTTCCGATCACTATCTGGTGCTTCTTAGCATCCTTATGGAATCAAAACCAAAAAAATGTCCCTTCAAATTTGAACAAGCTTGGCTCAGAGACCTAGATAATTTGAATCTGATTGAACAATGGTGGCCTGAATCAAATATTACTGACTCCAAGATGTACATAGTAGTTAACAAGCTAAAAATGATCTAAAGGAAACTGTTAGAATGGAATTCAAACAAGTTTGGGAATATCTTTGATTAAAAACTGAAATGGGAAAAGGAGTTGAGCGATGTTAATTCTCAATTCATTCAGTTAGGAATGGATGAAGATCTCTACCTTAAAGAAAAGAAACTCCTTTTAGAGTATGAGGAAATACTAGCAAGAGAAGAAATATTTTGGAAACAAAAATCTAGGGAGACCTAGTTGGAAGTAGGTGATAGGAGTACAATTTTTTTTCACAATAGTACTAAAAAGAGAAGGAATACCAATAGAATTTCATGTATTAATGATGAAATGGGGCATACAATCAATGATCTAAAAGAAATCACTGAAAATGTTGGTTACTTCAATAATATAGTCAACAACTTAGAGTGCTCTAACTTGAATAATTAAACAATTACTAAAAAATATACCTAGTGTCATAACTAAATAGCACAACAAGGCCTTAACAAAGAAATTCAACATTGAGGATACTAAAACAACACTTATGCATGTGAACCTAGATAAATCCTAGGCCCAGATGGTTTTTCTGTTGTCTTCTTTCAAAAGTGCTGACACTTTATTGGGAAGGAAGTAACTGAAGCTCTAGAAGGAGTTAGAAACTCAGGGAAGTTGTTGAAAGAAGTAAACAATACTTTTATTGCTCTTATTCCCAAAAAGGAAAAACCTGTCAGCCTCAATGATTTTAGACCAATTTTACTTTGTAATACCTTATATAAGCTTCTAACTAAAACCCTATCCCTCAGACTTCAAAAACTCCTTCCTTTGCTCATTAGTGAGGAACAAACCGGGTTTGTTCTTGGCAGGTCAATCTTTAATGGAGTCATCATTGCACAGGAAGCCATTCACTTAGTCCAAAAAAACAAGGATCCAAGTATGCTTATTAAGCTAGATATTAAGAAAGCATACGACAAGGTCTAATGGAGATTCATGTGCAAGTGCTTAGAAGCTTTTGGATTTTCCAAAAATTGGATCAACTTAATTTTTGAATGCATCTCTACCCCTATGATCTTCGTCTTAGTTAATGGAACTCTAGAAGGTTTTTTTAGCATCTCCAGAGGTTTAAGGCAGGGGGATCCCATCTCTCCCTTTTTATTCATTATCATGGTTGAAGCCTTAGGAAGGAATGTCTCTAAGGAAAAAGAGAAAGGAACTATTGAAGGTATTGCTATCACAAATAATCTAGATCCAACTACCCATCAATAATTTTTTAATGATACTTTGTTATATGGCACTAGTAATAGAACTAAGGCTAGGTCCTTTAAGAGGATTTTGGATTCCTATACTAAGGCATCGGGACAAGAAATTAACCCAGATAAATCTAAAATCTTCTTCTTTAACACGGATAAAAAGGTAGAATTGGATATTTGCCAAATCCTTAAATTTAAGCAGGGCAAACATCCTTGTAGATACCTTGGCCTCCCATTGGTAAAGGCCAGCAGATCCTCAAACATATGGAATCCTATGATTGAGAAGATCAAGAAAAAAATGAATTTATGGAAAGGTAGATGGCTATCCTTAGCAGGAAGAGCAACTATGGTTAGGTCTATCCTGGAAGCCATGCCAACCTACCAGTTATCATGTATACATCTCCCCTCCAATAAACAATCAGAATTAAACAAACACTTGAGGTCCTTTTTTTGGCAAGGGAGTCATGATAAGAAGAAAATCCCCCTGATTTCTTGGGTTAATGTTTGCAGACCAAAAGATGAAGGTGGGGCGGGTCTCAAAAACTTCGGTGACCAAGGGAGAGCTCTTGGAGCCAAGTTAATTTGGAGATTGTTTAAAAACCCTGAGGCTAAATGGGCAAAGATTCTCATTTTTAAATATTTAAGAGATAATTCCTCCATTAATATTTCAGAGAAATTAATCCTCCTAGAGGGTCTGGAATTTGGAACTTCATGTTAGATTGTAGACACATTATTATGAATAAATTAACATGGGACCCAAGTACAGGCGAAGATGTCCTTTTCTGGACTGATTCTTGGGGAGGTTATGAAATCTTAAATAAATAACTAAACAATACTCCTCTTAAAAACTTTTTAGAATCTAGGATAGGGATTTTCCTTAAGGATTATATTGTTTTCAATGGAGAAGATTGGGTTTGGAAATCCTTTAAGGATATAGGAATATCTTCAGTAGAGGAAAATCTATTAAAAGAGATTCTTAACAAAAGAAAAATATTTTTAAATAACACAAATGACACGTTCATTTGGGATGGTTCAAAAAATGGAGAATATAACACTAAAGAGGGATATAACCTTATCATTAAAAGCTATTGTAGACATGGAAAATTGGCCAAAGGCTTAAATCAATCAAAAGGCACATAAAATCATCAAAATAGCACGAAAAATCAATAAATGGAACAAAGGCAATTCAAATCAAAGGAAAATTCAATTAAATGATTAAATAAAGCTTGAAAAGGGGAAAAACACTATGAAATTGATTAAATTCAATTAATGACATAGTTGTTGAAAGCAAAAATCAAAATGAACCTCTTACCCTTCATGGCTAAATTTAATTACTTTAATTAATTAATAAATCATAATTTCCCTCAACAAAGAAAATTGGAGACAAAATGGACACAAATCACTCACTTTTGTTGAAATGGTCCAGCCTTTTGAAACCATTTAAATGATTGTCCCCTCCTTGTCCCCCCATTTATGGACAAAGCAAAGCCAATTGACCTTACCCAAGCATAACCATGATCCACTCACTCTACCCCCTACCCTTGGGAAATTACTATAAGTATGAGGCATTTTGGAGAGCATTTCCATCTTGGAATTCATTTGCAAAAGCATTGTTACTATAGGCAAATTGAGCATTCTAAGAGCAATTGAAGCATTTGAGCATTTAGAGTTTATCATTTTATCATTTTATCATTGCATTGTTATCAAAATGGAGCTAGATTAAGCATGAATTCATCATAGAATAAGCATTTAGAAGCATTGTAGCAACATTCTTCTCATTTTAGAGGTGTCACTAGTGAGGATTTGCAGCTGAGAGCTCACTTACCACTTCTTTCTAGAGATCCATGAGATGTTATAGATTGTAGTTGCATTTTAGAGTAAATTTCCTTTGTATTTAGCTTAAATTGTTGCTACTTGATCTTAATTTCATGAAGGTGATATTCATCATCACACAAATGGTGCCCACCATGGGGCTTGAGCCTCAAATTCTAACAAATTTGTGATTTAAATCATCTTTGCATGCATTTTTGTGTTGTTTCCATGTGTTTTCTGCAGGAATTTGCTAAAGTCACGCGTATGGGAGATTTACTCATGCCTGGAAGTATTTATGTGTCGCTTCGGCTATCTGTACTCACGCTTACTATCTGGAAACACATGCTTGCAATAGAAAAGCATTCAGCCTTTACAAGATAAAGTCACGCCTTCACGGCAGGAAGTATTGCTTACCTATTATCTACTGTCGCTTTAAGGATTACTTTGCCTTGCCTTTAGAGTTTAAATTCACGCTTCTGATAAATTTGTTATCGCTTGGAATAATGGATTGATATTGCATTTAAAATTCAAAGTTGCGCATTTGAGAATTTCTTTATCGCTTTGAATATGTGAAATATCGCTTTGCTTTGGTTATTTTCTGTTGATTTAAAGTTTTGTTCACGCTTAGCTCTGAAATAGTTATCGCTTGTGAAATTACTAATGTCGCATGTGTCACTGATAAGTGTCACAGCTAATCACTAAAGTCACGCCTGTGAGTAATTTGTTCACGCTTATTAGCTGGACGATGTTGCCTGCGGTTTATTTGATGTTCTGGTCTTTAATTGGATAAATTCAAAAATTTGACTGTGTATGTTTGTTGATTAATCAATAAATGAGTAGACATTTGAGAGTGAAAAAGCCAGAAAGCAGGTTCAACAAGGAGGGAAAAGCATTGGCAAAGAAAATAAAGGAGAATCAAGTGCATACAAAGGCTATCCCTGAATCCACACTAGATGAGGATGTCAAGGTATATGAGAAGTATTTAGCTGTGATTGAAGCTTACAAGCAAAAATTTGTGTCTCTAAATTGGATTTATGAACCTTGAGCTTAAAGTTTCTTTCATTTAAATCTTTTGATTGATTACATGCAAGTTTGGTTTCCCCTCATTGTGAATTGGTTGTGTTGGACTAACTTGTTGGAGGAGGGAGCTGGAGCAAATTGCCAAGGTGAGTAAGTGAAAGAAATGAAAATCAGTAACTCAAAAATGCCCCTAGCCTTTTGCTAGCTACAAGGAAAGGTATTCTACTCAAACAAGCTTGCATTCCCTTAACTTGTGGCATTGTCAATTAAATCTAGCTTTAATAGAGAGGAAATTGAACCACACATTTCAATTCTAAGAACCTCCTTGTCAAGAGGTTGAAAAAGAACTAAGTGTTTGAAGTGTTTAGGAATCAAAAGGAAAGTTAGGGATATGCTCTTCACCTTCTTGGTGAAACAAACTCCCAAAAACTTTACTTAAATTCTAATTTTCCTTACTTGCAAAATGAACATGCTAGAGATCTAGTGGGCTTGCCTCCCGAATTTGCCTTAGCAAGGCTAGTGAGAGGGACAGCCCAAAGTGGGATACACTTGCTTTTTTCGTGAGAATCTGACCCGCTATAAAATGAAACGCATGCATCCTTAATGGGGTGCATGACAAAGGGATTTTAATTTTCTCAAACTTCCTCTAGTAGTCCTTACGGATTGCACAAAATCGTGCCTTGGTGCATGTGGGAAGCCCCTTAAAATACTTGGGGGATGAGAGATTTTAATTCGTTTGAACGGAATACTAATTAAATCTTAAGTAAATTAGAAAGGCCACCTTGTAGAGCCATGATTACAAGCCAATTTGACTCTAGGTAGGCTATTTGGAATTCATTCTTGTGCTATACTTGTGAAAACATTCGAGAATATACACATTAGATTGTTGTTTAGAGACATTTATGTGTGTGTTGTGTTTGTTTTTAATTTTCAAAACAAGAAATTTTCAAAAATATTTGATCAAAACTTTTAAAAATTCAAAATTTTATACCCTGGTCAGAGAAGTGTCGCTTGTACCAATTTTAAACATGCCTATCAGGTATTCAGTCACGCCTATCATTGATTTAAACACACATGGACACAGTAAAGTCCCACCTTACAAAGATTTAAACACGCCTGTAAATACCAGAAACTCGCTTAATACAAAGAAAAGTGCCACCTGTACATCTACAGAGTGCCGCCTATCAACAAACCAGTATACGCCTACACAGGTTTTAGACACGCCTGTGCTTGGTTTAGTCACGCCTAGAAAAGAAAAAGGGAAAACAAAGAGTACTTCCAGGAAGAATCAAAAAATTTTGAATATCAATTTGAGTACCCTTTTTTGAGTTTTCGCTGATCCAACTTACAGTCTGGTCAAAAATCCTATTTCACATATCTGTCAAAATTTTGCAAAGGATTAGACCCAGGTAGTCTTAACTTGTATCCAAGGTTCATGCCTGCATTCACTAGATCATATTATATCAAGAAAACCTTGCAAACCGACGGGACCTATTTGAGACAAGAGCTCCCTTATCCTGGAGATGAAACTACTCCTAGAGTACCACAAAAGTCACCCGAACAAGAAAAAGAAGACAACATGATGTATCATGGTGGTTTGGGTGGTAAGGATAATAGTGGTATTGATCTCACCAACCAAGGTAATGCCAATAGTGGAGGCATTGACACAAATAACCAGAGCAATATTAATAACCAAGGCAATACCAACAATGGAGGAGTAGATCAAAATGCTCAAGGAGTTAACCAAACTCATACTCAAACTAACACCGAACCAACAGTAGAAGATGCCACAGATGAAAAAGTTAGTGAGGCTATCCAATGTTCTTATTTCAGAAAGCTCATGGAAAAGGCAATGGACCTAGATAGAGAAAAACATTTCATGGACTTAGCACAAAAAGGTCTCAAACTTCCCCGTGACTATGATGTCAACCAACTTAAAGCACCGAAAGTTGAGGAAAGTACCTTAGACATCATGAACAAGAAATTCAAGGTGTTTCAAATGCAATTAGACAACATCAAGCAAAGCGGGGCTCCCAAGCCTTTCTCTATAGAAGCATTGTGCCCATTCCCGTTTGATAAAAGCTTGGTTATGGTGCCATTCCCAATCAATGTTGTGTTTCCTAAATATGACAAGTACGAAGGAACGACAGATCCCCAAGATCACTTACGAGAGTTTTGTGCATTGAGCTTAGAGTTCATGCATGATACAACATATTTAATGAGATTATTTCCGTGAAGCTTAGGAGGCATGGCTATGGAGTGGTTTTCTAAGTTACCCTCTGGCATTAGGACCTTCGAAGAGTTAGCTTCAAAATTTGTGGCTCATTACTCATATAACATTAAACATGATGTCATGATGATAACGTTATGCAACACAAAACAAAAAGATGGAGAGGCATTCCTCATTTTTCTACAAAGGTGGAGGACAATTTTTGCAAGATATCCTAGAAGTGTACTTGAAAAAGAAAAGATGGATATCTTCATAAACAATTTGAGTAATGAGTTAAACTACCGCTTACGAATGCAATGTTGAAAGACCTTCCAAGATCTAATTGAAAATGGAGTAACCACAGAGGAAGTGTTGGTTAAAAGTGGAGAACTCAAATTGTACAAAGATAATAAGAACAACTCTAACAGTGGCAACAATGGCAATAATCAGAAGAATAATTGGTTCAATAGTAACAGTCGTTATAAGAACAACAATAAGGGAATTGTGAATGATGGAGTAGTTGAATCTAGCAACTTGACGGTGGTCCCCTTTGCTCTTACAAGGACACCTAATCAAGTGAATAATACCAATCAGAGTTCCAATGCATCATCCAACAACAATCACACCAATAATGGAAATCAAGGAGATAATTCAAGGAGTACAAAATTTGATAAATATTTGAGGCCAACTCCTCCAAACAACTTCACACCCTTGGGTGAACCCCTTGAAAAGGCATTAAAGGTGCTCATGGCTAATAATGTCATTACTCTACCCAAAATTCAGCCTTATGAGCCAAATAATAAGCCTAGTTGGTGGAGTGCCGATAGCCATTGTGAGTATCACAAAATTTGAGGACACACAACAAATGAATGTCTGCAACTAAAGAATGTAGTGCAAGATTTAATTGATAATGGCACGATCACCGTTGACGGACCTCCAAACAATGAAGATCATACGACATTCAAACAACCTTTTACAAACATGATAAGGGTGAGTCATCAAATAGCAAGAAGCAAAGCGCCAATAATCTCAACTTTGCACCACCTTATGATCATATTGTTAATGCTATAAGAGTCAATGAACAACCTCAAAAGGAAGCATCAAATGTCATTACAAGAGGGCAGAATTCTAGAATGACCCTACAAGGGATAGCTCCTCAAAGCACTAACATCCCGCAATCCAACATTGTGGTCAAACAGCCTTCTACAACAGCAAGGCCTTATAGTTTGGTTGATCAATTGCAACGTACCCCAACACAAATCTCTATCTTAGAGTTATTGAAGTTATCACCAAACCATAAGGAGATTTTGGAAAAAGCTCTAGTAGAGACACATGCTCCTACTAACTTAGAGGTAGAAAAGTTTCAAAATATGGTAGGTCATCTTGTAGCACCTCATTGTCTTTCATTTTCTGATCAACATGACATGTTTATAACCCATCCTTAAAATTTACCATTGCATATAGAGGTCTTAATCGAAAGGCATAGAGTCAAAAGACCCCTCATTGATGGAGGGGCTGGTCTCAACATTTGCACATTAAGTCTTGTCAAATCCTTAGGTCTATCTAAGTCTTGCATTGACCCTACAAAGAAAATCACCATTAAAGCTTATGATGAAGCTGAAAGAGCTTCTAAAGGCATGATTGTATTGCCCATCCAAGTGGGACCTATCAAGAAGGACACCAATTTCCAAGTGCTGGACATGAAATTAACTTATAATATTTTGTTGGGGAGACCATGGATCCATGAGATGCAAGCAGTCCCATCCTGTAAGGCCCACCCCATTTCCACCTTTTCCTTGACAGTTTGATGTCGGAGGATTAAGGGGTGTTGTAGTATCTGGATGATTGGTAAATCCCTAACGAAATTGTACCTTGAAATAGACCTATATATTGTACCTTCATATCAGGACCTATCAACTAAGTGTCGCAATGACAGAGGTGATATCTCTAGGTTATTAATTGTGAAAGTGAATCTTGGATGCAGTATGTTACCCTGCGGATCATAGATCTAGCTAGACTATTAGGGTTCCATTGAGTACTTTTGTCGTAAGGATTTGATTCGAGAAGTCGAGATGTAAATGCCAAATTAGTTATGTGTTAAGTCTTAAGTTTATCTTGGATTTAATTAATAGTTGATGTGATGATTCTAGTAACTGCTACGAGGAGGATAAGTAATGTTTTGACGATGTATTATATGGCTATACCATAGTGATGTTTTGGCGATATTATTAGAACAGTGAACAAGGATTTGTTAGACCCTAGACTTATAGGATTATTCTGCATTTTGTTTTCCTAGATTAGGAAATTTAATCATACTTGTGATAAGAATTTTAGAGGACCCGACTGTTATGGTTACCCCTTACCGATGTTGAACCATCGATTTAACTTAAATATTATACTAAGGAAAATTGAGATACTTGGACTCATTCGATTTACTGTTATGTTATGATGGACATGTTAGACTATACATTTTGTCGACTCTGTATGTGGATCCATGATTAGTGGATTTGGATTTGATCATGTTAGACTTTATTATTATCTTCATGTTTTGAGAACCTGAAGATTATCTTATAATGATGATAGATTATGGATGATCTTGATTTCAATTGAACTATGAATTGAATTATGCAAATTAAATTATGAATTATATATGCAATTGAAGTATGAATTGAGTTATGCAAATTGAATTTATTTGATGTGATTATTGAATCCTATATGATTACGTACAGACAATTAAATTATGACATTTCATTCTATGTGATTGAATGTTCAATTGAATTGTGTTAGATCATTACTTTTTGTATGATTCCTTGTATGCAATTGAGTTAAGATTAATGCGAGGATATTACATCTTGTATGTTTATATATGATGGTTTTCTTCCTTGAATTACTAATGCTGCATTTAGGTTTTGCAGGTGGAAGGACCATGGAAACATTCGGGGAAACCACATTGAATGCTTGTGATATCAGTAAAGCCAAGGCCCCGTCTATTGAAGAGACCAGGGCCTCGTTGTGAAGTGTTTTATTTTGTAACTGTAATGTGAATGTATGTGTAGGATTTTTAAGTGTTGTAATATGTTGGACATACCTTAATTGTGATGTTAATTATGTGAGTGTCACTTGGCACTATAGTTTTTGTTAACTAAGGTATGTCGTGTGATTGGAGTGCGAGAGCAAGTGCTAGAAGCTTCCTCGAGGGGGTATTCTAAGTGCATCCTCTTGTCTTAGGACCCCTAAGTGAAGTCATACCTTACATTTTCGTGCATAAACTGAACCATGGTTTTTGGAGGGTTAAATGGGACCCTAGGGGGTGGTTTCATGCTTTTTGAGGTAGCCCATTCCTTGTACCCATAGGTTAGGGGTAATTTTAGCATGGGAAAAGCCATATGTTGACCTTTTGTCCCCTCCAATAGTGCCCATTTAATCTTGCACGAAATTTCAACTTGCATGATGGACCATCTTAATGAGGGTTGTGGAGAGTTGGTTGGGGGAGTCCCTTTTAGTAGAACTTTTAGAGGGGTTTGGGTTGTTCACCCACTCTCTACCTTTAGAGACCACTAAACTTGGAGAAGGGAAAAGCTGAGGATAGAAGAAGGAGAAGGCTCAAAACTTCATCATTTTGCATTGGATCATAGGTTGGAGGATCTTGCTCTTTATTTCTCTCATTTTTGTTGTAGTAGTTGTATGTGTTGTGTATTTGTTCTTTGGCTCCCCATGGTTGGCCATGGACAAAGCTTGCATTTCTTATTTGTTGTGTTTTAGCTCCCCATGGTTGGTCATGGTGAGAGCAAGCATGTATTGTGTTTTTTCTTGTAATTGGATTTGGGGTTGTTTACTCTTGGATTCACTTACCCTTGGGAGGGAAGAGCAATCAAGAGGGGGTGTGGGAAATGGAGGCAACTCCATGTGTAGAGTCTCCTCCATGTGTGGGGAAGGATGAAGCTTGGGTGAGTGATTTTCCCCAAGTAACCTTGCATTTAGCCCATGAGGCATTGGGGGTATAAGGAGGGAAGATTGGCCATGAGAGCCTTGTTATGAAATTGTGATATTTGGGTCCATGTGTGGCCTTGTTTATGATTATGCAATGGTTGTCTCCATGGGTTGTCCACCCATACCCCACAAAAGGAGTTCATGGAATTCCTTAGTTATACCCTTGAGGGAATTTTGGGTTCTTGCAATTGTATGTCTCTTGTGAGTGCATGTATATGAGTGAATGTATCCTATTTGATGTGGTTTCCCCAAGCTCGGGGGTGGCCTCATGAGAGGCCTAGGATGGGAGGTGAGCATCCCATGGTTCCTATCCTTTTGTTCATGGAAGGTATTGAAGTCATATTCATGTGGATGAAGCTTGATGGAGTCTTTCCTTCGATGTGTTTGCATGAAGAATTTCACTCCTTGTATTAGAAGCATTGTTGTGAAATTTGGATAGTGATTTCATTCTCTCTATTGGAGCATTTTGTTAAACATATATGGTAAGGATATGGAAAAAGTAAACTTGTTGTTTGTATTTATCATCCATTGTAAATTGATTAGCATATGTATTGGAGCAAAGATGTGTAATTACTTGAAATGCATTCTCCTTTCTTTTCAAAGTTGCAATGGTATTGTTAAAATAGTATGATCAATGTTATCTCTCTCCCTTGAATGTAAAGAAAGATAATATATGAGGTGTTCTTGGTTATTCCAAAGAGAAGAAAGTTTCCAATTCAATGTAAATATGTTGTGGAGATTATTGTATGCATTTGATTATAGTATTGCAATCAAAAGGAAATTATCACCTCTCTTAGATCTCTTCAATTTGATATTGATAATTTGTTATTTTAGATGGTTGTAGAAACAATGGAATAAACTATGTATTTTGAGCAAATTCCTACCACTAAATTTCATTCAATAGAGAACTAATTAGTTCAATATGATGGATTAGTATATCACCTTAAGCATGCAATCGAGAAAACAAAAGAAAAATAAAACATCTATGAGGAAATAAAATTGTAACGAAATGACTATGATCAAATGAGCATGTTAGCTTCTAAATGTATCCATAATAGTTGATCAAATGAACTAAAAAAATTAACCATGTAATTAAACAATTCTATCATAAGACCTTGGATAACTTAATGTCTTATAGAAACAATAGATCTATGTTGAAATATTTGTTCAACATACTATGGAGGAGTTGTTAATTAGATCAAATAGAAGTGCATTAAAAATGACACTCTTCAGAAAATTTGAGAGGGCAAGGATAAAAATCCCATACAAAATCTTACAGAGTCATTAAAATAATAATAAATCTGCCACCTTTATTCATAAATCAAATATTATATTTAGACTTTGACCTCACCATAACATATTTACTCCATCCCTTGAAAAATGGCGCATGGGAAGAGACAAGTCTTTAAAAGTGGTTGAGCCTTCACATTGGCCAATAAAGAGGTACCTTATATGTCTACTCATCTTGGGCACATGGCTGGAAGTACATACTATAACATTAATGTTTGACAGCAATTTAAATATTGCTAGCTCCTTATCCTTAGAATTGGCGCATGTTTTGGATGAGAGGAAGTTTTGGATATTAATAGTTTATGTGTCATGGGCTCAAGACACTTTATGAGGTGTCATAATCTTGCAGCCTTTTCTTTTATAACTCCTTGCCTTGCGCATGTTTTGTATGACTTTGCTCACCCCTGAATAGGCGCATGATAGGACTTTGTCCTTTCTCATGCCATGTGGTAAAGTCAAGCTAGTTAGTAGGGTAGGTTAGTGAGTTAGTAGGATAGTAAGTAGTTTTAAGATGTAGTTAAGTGTGTTAATTAAGTTTAGGATCTTGTCTTACATAATTTCAGTTTGTTAATATGTATTTAGCATTGAATTGAATTTTGTAATTTGAATTTAATAGTTTAGTTTTAATCATGGTTATTTAGTAAAATAGTCTTGTTTTTTTAGATAGAATTTTAATAGTGTAATTAAAGATAGATGATCATTATTTTTTTGTTTATGATATTATTAGATATTATGTCATGTTTTAAATTCTTGGTTTGCTCGTAAATTTAATTAATAAACTATAGTATATTGATTAATTAATAATCATATTAATTAATTAATATATTATAATTATCAATATTAATAATGTTTTATAAGCTTCGAATATATTAATCATTAACTATTGTTATCTTTAAAAATTATTGATGGATTAAAAAGGTACTATGATTTAATGGTACGAAGTATTATAACTTGATTAGTATTTATACTTTTGAAAGTGGATTTTGATGTAAACGCCATTTTAGATTCATTTGCAATATTCTCATAAGTTGGCCATTTTATCATCACAAACAGATTGGCCTCGATAGGAACATATTTAGATAATGGTTAACCTGATTATAGGATAACATTACCATTCAATCCCTTTTAGTCCACCTTAGACTTTTAGATCGACGATCGACGATAATTAATCGCGAAGACGATCAACGATCTTCAACGATTATAACGTCATCGTCTAGCATCTTTGGTATCAACCTTGTCAGGATTGATCACCTAAGACTTTTGTGGCCACGTTGTCATAAATACTCTTTTCTCACAACATCGATCATGTCATCTTTATTACGTTTAAAAAAAAATTTGTTGGTTGTGTTTTGACCCGAACTTTTGGGCATTACACATCCACGTACCACCAATGCATAAAATTTCCATACATGGGTAAATAAATCACGGTTGGAGGAGACTCTAACCCATTCCAATATTGCAATGCACTCAAACCTCCTCATGAGTTATACATTCCACATAACCGAGAAGGAATTATTCAAAGAACCACAATTGAAGATGTTAAAATGAAAGAACTAACATTAGATGTTATTCAACACCCTCCTCAAGCTAGCTCAGCAACATCAACTAAGGGAAAGGAAAAAGTGAGCTACAAGGGTCCAAATGCAACGGAAAGTTCATATCTAGCACCTAAATTGGAATCGGTAGTCTATAAACCTACCAAAGAAGAAAAGGAAAAAACCAAGGAAGATCGTTACCAACACATGAGTGAAATGATGAATAACTTTGAAAAACAATGCAAGATTAGTTCAAAAGGAATAGGGGAATATTCTATTTCTCTATTTGACATGCCCGCATCTCCAAAATCACATGGTAAACCATCAAAAGAACATCTTCCACATAAGTATAATTCCTATTTTGTAAGGTAAGATAACAAAGCAACATGGGATAAGGAAGAAGATGACGTCCTTCAATGGCTTTACCATGATGAGGAAGATACCTCCAACACTCCCATGGAAAGAATTCAGCATGTAAAGATACAAACCGAGCAATATGGGAAAGGCTTTGGTATAATGCAGAAGATGGGATATAAGGGAAGAGGACCCTTAGGCCAAAGAAATAGGGGGTTATTACAACCTATTGAACCTATTTGGAGGGCAAGTCATGAAAAATCTAGAGTAGGTTTTCAATTCAAAGGAGAAAGTTCAAGCCCAATGCATGATTTTTATCCTCAAATAAATACCTTAGAATTTGAAGGAGATAGTGATGATTCTCGGGATTATGAATGGGATACCTTATCGGATGAATCATGTCACGATAAGAAAGTGATTGCTATACATACTTATGCAAAAATCCCAAGGCAAGAAGCTCAAATTAGTGAAGAACCTCATATTCAAAGGCCTAATATAGAGCAAGTACCTACCAATGGAGCATGGATAGAAACATTTTGGATGCCTTCAGAGGAGGGAGATTCAAATGTTAGTTTTAACCCACTTGTGGCTTTTCCCATGTTGTTTCCCGTAGAGGTTGACGAGGACTCAAGTGAAGGGGACTTTGACCCTTCTTCCATGGATCATCTTGAGGAAGCGCACGTCATAGATCTAAATGATACAATGTACGAACCCTCAAATGAAGTCATGTCCATAACGCCTATTGATGACATTTTACCCAATGAACCCTTACGTTTGATAAATCTAGACCTCATTGATTGGGACCAAACCGAACCAAATGACCTCCTTTACTTTCCCAATGACCAAGCAATGAATCACTACCTTAATGCGGTTGAACCCTCTTTCACCAACAAATTCAATACGAACATAATGACAGCAACAGGGGTCCAATCTCTTAGTCAAAAGAAAAAAATGAAAAGTTCCATTGGTGAAAACCCAACTGTGGCACCATTAGAACCAAAAAAAATAAAAATAAAAGACGTTTCTTTTGGTGAAAACCCAACTGTGGCACCAAAGGAAGAGAGATTGGATACTTTGCCCAAACATGAAGAGGAAAGGTCACCTATACTCATAGAGCCAGAGAAAAAAGTTAACATTGGCATGGAAGTGGATCCAAAGTTCATACACTTGGCAACATCACTTACACCTCTAGAAAGAGAAGACTTCATCAAATTCTTCCAAGAACAACAAGTAAACTTTGCATGGTCATATGCTGACATGCTCAGATTAGATCCTAACTTTATAATGCATCATCTGAATGTTAGACCAGGGGTTAAGCCCGTTAAGAAAAAGTTGAGAAAAATGCACCCCCACATAGCTCTTTTGGTCAAGGCAGAATTGGAAAAATTGTTGAAAGTAGGATTCATAAGAGAAATAGCATATGCCGAATGGATCTCCAACATTGTGTCGGTCACAAAGCATGATAAATCCATTCATGTGTGTACAGATTTTAGAGATTTAAATCTTGCTTGCCCTAAAGATGATTTCCCACTTCCGAGCATAGATGCCATAGTGGATTTGACAGCAGGACACTCAATGTACTCATTAATGGATGGTTTTAGCGGGTATAATCAGATCAAAATTGCACCCGAAGACCAAGAAAAGATAGCATTTAGTTGCCCTTGGGGCACTTTTTGTTGGAATGTCATGCCCTTCAGTCTTAAAAATGTCGGAGCCACATATCAAAGGGCCATGACAACTATCTTTCATGACATGATGCACACATTTTTAGAAGACTATGTGGATGATATATTGGCAAAATCCCACAAAAGAGAAGAACACCTCCACATTTTGAAAAAGATATTTGTTTGGTTGGAGCAATTCAAGGTCAGATTAAACCCAAAGAAATGTGCCTTCGGAGTCCAATCCGGCAAGTTACTAGGTTATATAGTTTCCGCCAAAGGGATTGAAGTGGACCCCGAGAAAGTACAAGCTATAATGGACATGGAGATACCTAAGAACATCAGCCACATGAGATCCTTGCAAGGCAAAATCCAATCCATAAGAAGGTTTATCTCTCAATTGGCCGAAAAATATCATTCTTTCACCAGGTTGCTACACAAAGATACTATATTTATATGGGATGCCGAATGTGATAAAGCTTTTACATTGTTGAAGACCTATTTGATAAATCCGCCCATTCTCATGCCACCAATCAAAGGCAAAGCATTACTTCTCTACATATCTGCTACGAAAAGATCCCTAGGGGTACTTTTGGCATAGGAGGATGAACAAGGAAAGGAAAGAGCTATCTACTATTTGAGTAGAACATTGATAAAATATGAGCTTAATTACACATTTATGGAAAGAGCTTGTCTAGCAGTGGTGTTTGCATCTCAAAAGTTGAGACATTATATGTTGATGCATAAGGTCAAGTTGATTGCCAAGATAGACCCTCTGATGCAGGAGCATCCTGGGTGTAAGAGCAATCTTGCATCACCCAAAAACATTTCTATTTTTTTTTATTTTCAATAAGGGCTATTTTGTGCAGAGCTGCTATTTATGGAAAGTTACTATTTTTGGTAATTTTTGTATGTTCTCAGAATGATCTGATTTCTTTCTTGGAGGTTCATTTTGGTCATATAAGTCTGCCAGTAAAGTTTCATTGCCAGATCAAGTGTATATTGGAAGATATTGAAGATTTTCGGTATTGGCAGCAGGGTACAGAAACTTTGAACTCAGTTTTGAAGGCTTTAGAGGCCCCGGATGAGGTCAAAAATTTGGGTGACGGGCGCTTGCGCGAGTCATGCCTGTAGAGCGCTTCGTGGCATTTCCGAAATGGGGTTATAATAGCCGATCGGGTCAACTGGTGATGACTTATGGTCTTCGGAAGTTGGGCCACCTGAAATGGCGGAAAATAATTTTCTTCAAAATTTCTGTTCGGGTTTCAAAGGTTATCTTGAGCCAACTATGATGTAATGAAATGTAAAATAAAAATAATTTTAAGTTTGGTCGGCCTTATTGGCTAAAATTCTGGAACCTTCCCAGGCGGTGGAAAATTGCCTATATAAGGAAGGCTGTATTATTGTCTTAGGTAGTTCAGAATAGTTCTGGGTAGTAGATCTGGGTATTGATTCGAGGCTTTGTCCTACAGAATATTGTAAGGGAATGCCCATGTGGCTTTGCATATTATAATTCTAAAAGTTTGTAATTCCACATTTGTGGAGATAATAAGAAGCCAATTTTTTGTTCTTGCATATTGTTGTTGTTTCTCTATTTCTGTTATGTGTTTGTGGTATTAAGGGGAGCACCCTTCATCAAGTGGTATCAGAGCAGGAGTTCTTGAGTGTGTAAACAAATCACCGACTGTGAGGCAGTTTGCACCAGGACCGTGGCTAGGGTTTTAGCGCGCATCGCGAAAATGCCTCCACGAAAGGAACGTGGCAGAAGAGCTGGTGTTGTAACACCCGAGGTTAGAGAGCTGCAGAGACAAGTGCGAGCATTGCAAGAAGAGATTCGCAGAGGAATGAATCTTAATGTCAGAGACAAAAGCGAGGATGAAGCTGAAGAAGAATATCAAGAAGGAGAAGTTGAAATTGTGAACCAGGAGGAAGAAAGACTTTTTCGAGCGATTTCCAAGATTGGGAAAAGACCTAAGATTGAGGTTCCTACATTTTTTGGAAATCTTAACCCAGAGGAATTGATCGACTGGATCAATGAATGTGAAGAATATTTTGAGTATGAAGATGTTGAGGATCCTGATAGGGTCAAATTTGTGAAGGCCAGACTGAAAGGTCATGCGAAGATATGGTGGCAAAAGATTCAGTTGGAGTGAAATAGAAGGGGAAAGGAGAAAATCACGAGATGGGATCGGATGGTGGATAAATTGAAGCGACAGTTCATTCCTGTTGATTATGAGCTTGACCTACTGAAGAAAATGCAGAGTTTGAAGCAAGCAGGAAGATCTGTTCAGGAGTATACAGAGGAGTTCTATCGACTTCTCATCAGAACAGGCCATGCAGAAGCTGATAAGGAGAAAGTTGCCCGATACCTTAATGGGTTAAGGCCAAGCATTCAGAAGGAGCTGAATCTGGTTCGAATGAACAGTATTGAAGAGGCATACCAGTTTGCCCTAAAAGTAGAGGAAAAGCTGAACAAGAAGTTTGAGAGCAGACAAAACGGAAGAGGTCGCGGTGGACGATCTGCTGGACGGTCATATGGTGGCCGAAATGAAGATCTGAAAAAGAAAGATGAGGCCAGTAGCAGTCAGAATCAGTGAGAAAATAATTTCAATCGCTTCCAGGATCAGAATAATAGAGATCAAAGAGGAAGAGGAAGAGGACAAGGATCTGGAAGAGGTGGCTTCCATGGAACATATTTTCACTGTGGAGAAGAAGGTCATAGGGCATTTGAATGTCCTCAGCGCCAAGGCAGAACAGACAAGAGAAATGAAGGCCAGGCCAAAATTGCACATGTAGATGAAGATGCCAGATCATCAAATTCTGAAGATGCTGAAAGAGGAGAAACGTTGATTAACAGAAGAGTCCTGTTGAGTGGTGAGAATGAACCTGAGCAAAGGAGGAGCTTGTTTCGCACCAGGTGTAAGTGTGAAGGTAAATGTTGTGATGTGATTATCGATAGTGGAAGCACTGACAATTTGGTGTAAGAAGAGATGGTGACAAAGTTGAAGCTCAAGAGACAGAAACACCCACATCCATATCGGATTGCCTGGGTACAGGATGACCACAAGGTCATGGTCAATGAACAATGCCTAGTGAAGTTCAAGATTGACGGATATCAAGATGAGGTATTATGTGATATCATATCCATGGATGCATGTCATATGTTGTTGGGTAGGCCATGGCAATTTGACAGATGTGCTGTACATGATGGCCGTGTGAATACATATTCCCTGACAAAGGATGGAGTGCGACATAAGCTAAAACCATTGAAGGAGACTGAAGAAAAGGTATGTGGTAATGCAAGGATAACTTTTGTTGATGGAAGAAATTTCCTAGATGGTATGAGGCATGAGCATGTATGTTTTGCTTTAATTCCAAAAGTTGGTAAAGAGGAAGTAGAAGATGTTCCTGTAGAAGTTGCAGATTTGTTGAATGAGTTTCAAGATATTGTATCTGATAACGTGCCTGATGGATTACCACCAGTCAGGAAGATCAGTCATCAGATGGACTTGATCCCAGGAGCGAGTTTGTCGAACAAGGCAGCACACAGAATGACACCTGCAGAAAGTGAGGAGTTGAACAGACAAGTACATGAGTTGTTACAGAAAAGATTGATCCGTGAGAGTCTGAGTCCCTGTGCTGTACCAGCGGTATTAGCACCAAAAAAGAATGGAGAATGGAGGATGTGTACAGATTCTAGGGCAATAAACAAGATCACAATCAAGTACAGGTTTCCATTGCCACGAATGGATGATATTATGGACTGTTTGAGTGGAGCTGTGTATTTTTCAAAGATAGATCTGAAAAGTGGATATCATCAGATTCGGATCAGAGAAGGAGATGAATGGAAGACTGCCTTCAAGACAAAGGAAGGACTGTATGAGTGGTTAGTCATGCCTTTTGGGCTAACCAATGCACTGAGCACTTTCATGCGGCTCATGAACAAGGTTCTGAAAGAATTTCTAGGTAAGTATGTCATTGTTTACCTAGATGATATTTTGATCTTTAGTAAGACATTGGATGAGCATATGATGCATATTCGTATGGTATTTGAGAAGCTGAGAGAAGAGAAATTGTTGATTAATTTGAAGAAGTGCAGTTTTGTGAAGAAAGAGTTAGTGTATTTGGGATTTGTAGTTTCAGCAGAAGGTCTAAAAATGGACCCAGAGAAGGTACAGGCTATCCTTGAATGGCCTACTCCAAGGAGTGCTACTGAGGTAAGATCTTTTCATGGTTTAGCTAGCTTTTATAGAAAGTTTATCAGAAATTTTAGCAGTATTTGTGGACCCTTGACTGAAACAATGAGAGGGGATAGAAAAGAGTTTAAGTGGACTAATGGGGCAGAAAAGAGTTTTCAATTGTTGAAACAAAAAGTTACAGAACAACCTATTTTAGCACTTCCAGATTTTAATAAGGTGTTTCAAGTAGATTGTGATGCTAGTGGTACTGCAATAGGAGCTATTATGAGCCAAGAAGGTAAACCTGTTGCTTTTTTCAGTGAGAAGTTAAATGATGCCAAGAGGAAATATTCTGTTTATGATCAGGAATTTTATGCTATAGTTCAGGCATTAAAGAAGTGGAGACATTATCTACTTCCTAAGGAGTTTGTTTTGTATACTGATCATCAAGCTTTGCAATATTTGAATAGTCAAGGAAAGTTGAATCAGAGGCATTTGAAATGGGTTGAGTTTTTGCAGAGTTATACATTTGTTTTGAAACACAGGAGTGGAAAGTCTAATAGGGTTGCAGATGCTCTTAGCAGAAGGCAACTATTGATGACAGAAATGTAGATTGAAGTGGTTGGGTTCAAGGAACTCAAGAATTTGTATCCAGAGGATCCTGATTTTGGTGAAGCTTGAAAAGCTTGTACAGAACCTGTTACTCTAGACAGGACAAAATGGTTGGATTTCATCATCCAGGATGATATGCTATTCAGAGGAAGTCAGTTGTGCATTCCACGAAGTTCTATGAGGGAGAATCTCATCAAGGAGAAGCATAGTGGAGGATTGGCTGGACATTTTGGTTGTGATAAAACCCTTGGTTTGGTTAGTGAGAATTATTATATGCCACAGTTGCAGCAAGATGTGAAGAAGTTTGTACAGAGTTGCAGAGTATGTCAGATGGCGAAAGGAGTGAAGCAGAATACAGGATTGTATCAGCCATTACCTGTACCAGAGAAGCCTTGGGAGGATATCAGCATGGACTTTGTTCTTGGTTTACCGATGACTCAACGGGGACATGATTCAATTTTTGTGGTAGTTGACAAATTTTTGAAGATGGCACATTTTATTCCTTACAAGAAGACTAATGATGCTGTTCATGTAGCATAATTGTTTTTCAGAGAAGTAGTGAGACTTCATGGCTTGCCAAAGACCATAGTTTCAGATCGGGACACTAAGTTTGTTGGATATTTTTGGCGTACATTGTGGAAGAAGTTGAAGATAGATTTGAAGTTCAGTTCATCACATCATCCCCAGACTGATGGACAGACAGAGGTGGTGAATAGGAGTTTGGGAAATTTGCTGAGATGCTTGGTTGGAGATAAGCCAACATGATGGGATTTGATTTTACCATAGGCAGAATTTGCATACAATAATTCTATCAATAGGAGCACTAGTAAATCACCATTCCAGATTGTATATGGAAGTAGTCCAAGAAATGCATCTGAATTAAGGAAGATAGATAAAGGAGAAATAAGTAGTGCTAAAGCTAAGGATTTTGCAGAACACTTGAAGAACATCCATGGGGAGGTGAGGAAGCATATTACCAAGATGAACGCACAGTATAAGGCTAAGGCAGATGAGAAAAGGAGGTATAAGGAATTTCAGGTTGGTGATGAAGTCATGGTTCATTTGCGGAAGGAGCGGTTTCTAGTTGGTACATATAACAAGCTGAAAATGAAGAAGTTTGGACCATGTAGGATATTGAAGAAACATGATTCAGGAAATGCATATGAGGTAGAATTGCCTACTGAGCTAAATATTTCACCAGTGTTTAACATTTCAGATCTGACAGAGTATCATGAGGGAGGTGTTGAAGATGAGATCACAGCAGCACACTGGAGTATTCCAGCAACTAGTTCAGACACTAAGGAGATCGAAGATATACTGGACAGTCGTGTTGGCAGAAGCACAAGGAACAGGACATATGAAGAATATCTGGTCAAGTGGAAAGGACGACCTGTTGAAGATTCATCATGGCTGCCAAAGGAGGAGGTTAGCCATCTTGGTTTTCCTCTGCACACCTGAGTCGTGATAGGGTCACTTCTCAAATTACCCCGGGTGTCTGATGCAGGAGCATCCTGGGTGTAAGAGCAATCTTGCATCACCCAAAAACATTTCTATTTTTTTTTTTTCAATAAGGGCTATTTTGTGCAGAGTTGCTATTTATGGAAAGTTACTATTTTTGGTAATTTTTGTATGTGCTCAGAATGATCTGATTTCTTTCTTGGAGGTTCATTTTGGTCATATAAGTCTGCCAGTAAAGTTTCATTGCCAGATCAAGTGTATATTGGAAGATATTGAAGATTTTCGGTATTGGCAGCAGGGTACAGAAACTTTGAACTCAGTTTTGAAGGCTTTAGAGGCCCCGAATGAGGTCAAAAATTTAGGTGACGGGCACTTGCGCAGGTGAAGCCTGTAGAGCACTTTGTGGTGTTTCCGAAATGGGGTTATAATAGCCGATCGGGTCAACTGGTGATGACTTATGGTCTTCGGAAGTTGGGCCACCTGAAATGGCGGAAAATAATTTTCTTCAAAATTTCTGTTCGGGTTTCAAAGGTTATCTTGAGCCAACTATGATGTAATGAAATGTAAAATAAAAATAATTTTAAGTTTGGTCGGCCTTATTGGCTAAAATTCTGGAACCTTCCCAGGCGGTGGAAAATTGCCTATATAAGGAAGGCTGTATTATTGTCTTAGGTAGTTCAGAATAGTTCTGGGTAGTAGATCTGGGTATTGATTCGAGGCTTTGTCCTACAGAATATTTAAGGGAATGCCCATGTGGCTTTGCATATTGTAATTCTGAAAGTTTGTAATTCCACATTTGTGGAGATAATAAGAAGCCAATTTTCTGTTCTTGCATATTGTTGTTGTTTCTCTATTTCTATTATGTGTTTGTGGTATTAAGGGGAGCACCCTTCATCACCCTCTCAAGTATTTGTTAAGTAAAATAGCCTTAACAGGTAGAATAGCTAAATGGGTGATGATATTGAGTGAATTCGACATTGAATATGCCGATAGAAAGGCAATCAAAGGACAAGTGATAGCAGATCACTTAGCTGAAAATCCCATGACTTCTACACAAATAATTCAAGTGGAATTTCTAGATTCCGCTATTATCAACATAGAGGCAAAAACATGGAAGTTATACTTTGATGGATCCTATACTCAAGGAGGTTCCGGGGCCGGCATATTATTGGTAACTCCTCAAGGTTACACCATTCCCAAATCCTACAAGCTTATGTTTCCATGCACAAATAACATAGCGGAATATGAAGCACTAGTCATAGGCATCAAAATGGCCTTAGAATAGAACATAAAAGAGCTACAAATTTATGGAGATTCTCAACTCATCATTAATCAAGTCAACAATGAATATAACACTAAGGATGAAAAGTTGATGCCTTATAAGACTATGATTGATGGATGGAAGAAATATTTTGCATTGATCACTTTTGAACAGATTCCTAGAGAGAAAAATAGAGCGGCTGACACCATGGCTACCTTGGCCTCTTTGTTACCAAAACCAGATCAAAATGAGAAGTATGATTTCTTGGTGGAAGAGTTGGTGAAACTGGCATTTGACCTTCCTGAAACCCAAATTGTTGCCCTCTTACATGGACATGACTCCCCTTGGTACGGACCTATATATACATACCTTAAAGACCAAGTGCTACCCTTAGACCAAACCCGTGCTCAAAAATGCAATTTCATACACCAAGCCTCTCGTTACTTAATCCTTTCCGAAACATTGTATCATAAGGGCTCGATGGGATGTTACTTAGGTGTCTAGAGGAAGAAGAGTCCAAATTAGCTTTACGAGAGGTTCACGAAGGCATTTGTGGGTCGCACTCAAGCGGGTTAAATCTAGCTAAGAAAATCCTTCGCTTAGGGTATTTTTGGAAGACATTGGAAAAAGATGCTTACCACTTGGTGAAGATATGCAGCAAATGCCAATATCATGGTGACATGATACATACACCAGCATAAGAATTACATCCATTTGTCACACCATGGCCTTTCTATCAATGGGGGTTTGATTTAATTGGTGTCATAAATCCACCCTCTTCAAATGGGCACAAACATATCATAACCGCAACAGAATATTTCACCAAGTGGGTTGAAGTGGTTCCCTTGATAACGGCAACAGGAAAACAAATTTCCATGTTTATCTTGAATCATGTCATTTCTCGATATGGTATTCCTCATGCCATAATAACAGATAATGGAAAATAGTTCAAGAATAAGGATGTTGATGAACTATGTGCTACATTTCATATCACTCACCATTCATCATCAATTTATTACCCTTAGGGAAATGGGCAATTCGAAGCCATGAATAAGAATATATTGAAGATCTTGAAAAGGTCGGTCAACAAATCAGGAAGGGATTGGCATATGAAAATTAATCCAGCATTATGGGCCTATAGAACCAGCATAAGAACACCCACCGGAGCCACGCCATTCTCACTAGTCTATGGGGCCGAAGTAGTCCTACCATTAGAGGTTGAAATCCCCTCTCTACAAGTGTCATTACAAGGATTGATTACAGATGAGGACTGCAGAGTTGCTAGACTTCAACAATTGGAGTTACTTGAAGAACATCAAACACAAGCTTATGAGCACCTGAAAGTGTACCAAAATAGAATCTCAAGGAACTATAATAAACATATCAAACTGAGAGTTTTTCAGGTAGGAGACTTGGTGTTGAGAGAGAATCCAAAGAATCAGGTTGAGAGGGAGAAGAAAGGCAAATGGGAGGCTAATTTGCTTGGCTCATTTATCATAATATCTTCATTTGGCACAGGAACCTATAAGTTATCAGATTGTGATGGAGAGGAACTCCAAGAACCCATCAATAGTATTCATCTCAAAAGGTTCTACACATAAAAAGTATAAAGAGTATCAGATGAGAGAGCATTTTATTTATTGTACATAGTTCAAAAGAGATCTTGAAAATACCAAAAACATTTGAAAAGCACAAAAAGATAAAAACATTGAGAAAATTGAGCATGAAGAAAGGGAAAAACATTCAAAAAATGTTGTCTTGGTGAAAACTTAGTAAATAGGCGCCTTGATGATAAAAAACAAAAAAAGAAGAAAAAAAGGAAAAATACAAAAAAATTGAAAAAGAAGTGCCCTGGTGAAAACCTAGTAAATAGACACCTTGGTAGCAAAAAAAGAGAGAAAAAGCTTGCAAAAACAAAAAAAAAAAAAAAGAAGCTTGATCCATACTAAAGGTGAAAACTTGGTAAACAAGCGCCTTTGGTTCCCTTAAGTTTTTCTTTCCTAGGTTGCATATGTCCATATTGCATTTCCATCATCCCATTTGTACAACCACCATTGCATTCATCATTTGTACTTAGTCATAATAAAGTCGGTCAGTCGCATTGTTGCATTGTCTATCACTCCTAAGTTTTACAACCGATCACATTTATCACTTGGGGGTAGAAGAAGATGGTAAATTTGGCATCCAATGGATTCAATAAGTGCTACAATCAGTCATGTCAAAGAGAGATTTTATCAGAAGTTCAGAAGAGATGAAAAATTTTCTTGAGCCTAAGTATTTGATTCTACAACATAATCTGGGAACCTTCATTGACTTTATTATTCAGGATTAAAATTGACAAACACATCTTAAAGATCAGAATACTTGGAAAAAAAAATTTGAAAATAAGAAAACATAGCCAAACATTCAAAAGTTGTCTTTTCTTTGACAAGTAATGAAACATGGTAAAACACTTGAAGTTTTGTTAAAATCTTGATGAACTTGACTTTTTATCATATCTTTGGAGTTATTTGATGATGTTCGACTAGATTAGCCATGATAAAGATATGATATTTTATTGCCTTTGAGTGACTGTTTGGAGGAAGATTCGTCACCTTATGAGAATTTGTCTAAAGACATGGTCATCAAAGAACCATTGAGGACTATCTCATAAGAGGATGGATTAACCTTTGTTTGTTTACGCAAACAGATCCCTTGGCTATTTAGATCTTTTATATCTTAATACCAAAAATCCACTTGCAACATTGAATCCATTGACACCGGTATTCAGACTCCCATAGTTTGGTCATCCAACTAGTGAGAATTCTACTTGGTTCAACAAAGAGGTTACCAAAATGTGATAAAAAGCGGTATTCTTATCATCATGTCAATGGGCAGTGGTGATTGTATCGACTTTCCGGTCCCAAAATGCTCAATGATGAAAATTTATCCTCAGGCATTTATTTGCTAAAAGCTGGTGACACTTAGGTTGCATTGCAAGGCATATTAGATTAATTGCATTATCTTGTTAGATTAATTGCATAGTCCAGTTTGATCAAATGCATGTGTTTATAGTTACTATTTCCAAAGGAGTGAAGGGGGTTTAATAACAATGTTTATTCTTGATAAAACACTATAAAGAAAATGAGATTATCTTTTGCATACATACATTGAGCATTATTCATTATCCACATATTACAATGAGAAATCATTCACATATCATGTGCACTCATATAGTTAAGGATAGACTGGCATACATTGAAAAATCAAAAACACAGTAACATACATGTGCATTAAACACTTTATCATCCATACATGAACAATAGAAGAGCATCACCAAATTCATACATCTTTGCATACATCTATGTATATCATAAAGTAAGATACTGCATCCATAGCATGAATCCAAGTAAATGCATAAATAAAACATCATATAGCAGCATAAGAGATAATCTTATAATTAACTCATCAAAGAGAATCAAGAAGTATATCATCATCAAAAGGAGGATCCAATACATCAAATATGTCAAGATATCATCAAAGTGATATATCAAATGTTCTAATCAATGAGAATAACATGAAAGGTGGACCAAAAACACTGAGTAAATCTGTCATCATATCAATCAAGAGCCTATAGCATGAGATCCATCTGGTCCTCTATCATCCTGTGGGGGAGGAGCCTGTGATGTACCTGCTCCATCCTACCTCTGAACAACCATGACTGATACAAGCTATTGTAATAAAGAAGCAACCTGGTCCAATCGACCCACAATAGTAGATATCTCTGTCCTCATAGACTATAAACCTCGCTCTACTCCATCCATGCGATCACCCTGTGCACCTTGTGGCTGTGGAGCTGGCGGAGGCATCTGTGGAGCCCCATCATCCTATTGTGCATCATCTTGTTGTGCTTGATCCTGATGAGCCACATCATCATCATGTTGAGCTAAGGCCACTCTCTGTAACTGTACTAAGGGATCTAATCTCCCAGGAACCTGCCTAGCTGCATCAATCTATGCATGTCTCTGAGCTCTCTGATGTCTATGTACTCTATCCTACCTATCTGCTCTAGATTGTCTATCCACTGCATCATCCGGTGCTCTAACCTGTCTATCATGACCCTGATCTCATCTCACCTGACCTCCCCCTGCAGCAACCTGAGGATGTCTATGTCCTCATCCTCTCTAATGTCTACCACCCCTCTCACCATCACGATGTCCAGGAATAGGCTCAGATGGATCAGTAAACCAAGGAAACGTGTGGCGAGCCCACCAATCTGCATACTCATGTGACATCCCTGCATCTACAATACCAGGAAGTATCTCCCATCTGCAAATAGTCATACTCACAATCTGATCTAATGCAAACTAGTAATCAATACATGGACCCCATAGAGAGATCTTTGCCTGTACCCGAGCATATAATGCATTGCTCTGAGGCATATCCTGAATCTGCCCATACTGTCTCAAAACTCTACCGAAGCAGAAGCACTCAATAGTGGTAGGAGTGCGCCCAATCATCCAGCGAGGGGCAAACATATATGGTAACTCGTCACCATCCTCTCTCCACTGATCACAACCAAGGAAAGGATGCCATGTAACCTGATCCAGATCATCAATCTGACATCGCCAGTAATCCAAATGACCCATATGATGTTGTATGACCATGCCTGCATATAAGAAAGTGTAAGGATATCCCTGAGGTTGAACCCTATCAGAAATAGGCCTCGTGATGGGATGATGCTCCCATATCCACAACTGCAGAACAATAACACCCGCTGACAATGATGTGCTACCCCGATAGACTACCTCATGTAAATCATGATACAACTGTGCCAAGATGCAGGAACCCCAATCAAACCATCGAGGATGAGCAAGTAAATCCTCTATAATCCAGCCCCAATGGATAGAAAAACCACAACCTCACTGGTCGGGAAGAAGTAGACCGCCAATCAATGCACCTAAAACTACTGGTAATATGGGAAAAGAGGCAAACTGAGGCCATGTAATAGTATCCCCATCTCCAATAGTGTTGTCCCCAAATACTCATCGGCAGACAGAGGAATCATATGCAGAATCATAGTAGACCAACTCACCCCTGCAAGGAATCCGCAATAATCGATACACGTCCTCTAGCGTGATTGTCATCTCTCCGTATGGAAAGTGGAATGTGTTGTGGTCGGAGTGCCATCTCTCTACCACTACAGTCAATAACCCATGGTCTAGCTGGAACCATGGGAGATCAAGGAGGAAACTCAAATCACATATCTCAATGACTTGGAACTCAGCTGCTGTGAGTCTTTGACCTAAGTCAATAACCCATGATGCAACTGAACGGATGTATAAAGTAGGATAGTGATCCTGTTGGCAAGGTAAAGGAATAATATCAGTATATTGTATCAAGGAATTATCTCAAGTCAATCAAAAGTATCAAGTAATCACACTAAGTACCATCGTTCATTTCTCTATATCCTGAGAATGAAGTTATAGTATCAAATCATATCGGTTTTCACATTGATTGATTTATCCTATCAATTAATATTCAAATCAGATTGACAAATCATATTTTAAAGTACTACTATCCTGATATCTAGACCAATTATTTTGTTGACAATCATAGACCTACATTAATCATCCAACTTTCTCATCAGGGGGTTATCAAATTTTTCATCAGATACGATCAACACGTGTGAAAAATACAGAAATTTTGCAAAAAAAAGACATCAGGCGTGATTTTTATCATACCAGGTGACATTTTATCCTACGCGTGACTTTTTATGCCCTAAGCGACATTATTATTCTACCAAGCGATAGATTTTTCGCTACGCGATAGTTAATTGGGCAACGCCACAGAGACTCGTGCCTTAGGCGAGAGTTAAATTGTTAGGTTTTGTGTAGGCGATAACAAATTCAAAAATGGGTATTTTGACCTGGTTTGACGTGATATTCTTTATCCTTCTAGGCAAGACTCAAATGTTACCTAAGCGATAACAAATTACATGGAGGCGAGAATCAAAACCGTGGAAGCGACAGTAAAACAACCTAGGCGACAATCAATTCATTCCTACGCGTGATTTCTCAAATACAATGCAATGATGAAACATAAAATCACAATAAATGCTCCATAAATGCAAATTGAGGTTCGTAATGACTTACCAGAGGTGCATAATTAGGCGGTCTCACATATCTCTGGCACCTCTTGAATCTATGCTCCCGAATCAGCACAACCATCTCGAAATCGCTAGAGGATCAGAGCAAAATCACCAAGGGTAAAAAGTAAAAATGAATGGTAAAAGAAGGTTTCTTAACCTATTTAAGGTATTTTTGACCTAATTTTGGAGGTGAAATTGGCCATTGACTTATCTTAACATATCAAATCAAACTGGGGCATAATCATACATCGTGGGATATCATCAATAGTCAGAAATTAAAACATATTTGCTATATCAAATGTCAACAAATCTTTTTTGAATCAAGAAATTAATATGTTTTAATTTCTGAGGGGGCATAAGGGTATCAAATCGAAGTTGCAATCATACATCAAAAAAACATTTATCAGTGGGGCATATCATATCAGGTTATCATATCAGTATCATATCATATCAGTTTCATATCAGGAGGCAAATCAGTATCAGATCAGTTTATCATATCATATCAGGCAGCATATCACTATCAGAGACAGTATCATATCATCGTACCAACTATCAGAGGTATTAAGGAATCACAGAACCCAAACAGAATCAAATCATCATACCAAGGGAATCTTTGAATCGGTGTTCTTAGCACATCGACTCAAAGAGGGGCATTTGTAGACATGGAAAATTGGCCAAAGGCTTAAATCAATCAAAAGGTGCATAAAATCATCAAAATAGCACGAAAAATTAATAAATGGAACAAAGGCAATTCAAATCAAAGGAAAATTTAATTAAATGATTAAATAAAGCTTGAAAAGGGGAAAAACACTATGAAATTGATTAAATTCAATTAATGACATAGTTGTTGAAAGCAAAAATCAAAATGAACCTCTTACCCTTCATGGCTAAATTTAATTACTTTAATTAATTAATAAATCATAATTTCCCTCAACAAAGCAAATTGGAGACAAAATGGACACAAATCACTCACTTTTGTTGAAATGGTCCAGCCTTTTGAAACCATTTAAATGATTGTCCCCTCCTTGTCCCCCCATTTATGGACAAAGCAAAGCCAATTGACCTTACCCAAGCATAACCATGATCCACTCACTCTACCCCCTGCCCTTGGGAAATTACTATAAGCATGAGGCATTTTGGAGAGCATTTCCATCTTGGAATTCATTTGCAAAAGCATTGTTACTATAGGCAAATTGAGCATTCTAAGAGCAATTGAAGCATTTGAGCATTTAGAGTTTATCATTTTATCATTTTATCATTGCATTGTTATCAAAATGGAGCTAGATTAAGCATGAATTCATCATAGAATAAGCATTTAGAAGAATTGTAGCAGAATTCTTCTCATTTTAGAGGTGTCACTAGTGAGGATTTGTAGCTGAGAGATCACTTACTACTTCTTTCTAGAGATCCATGAGATGTTATAGATTGTAGTTGCATTTTAGAGTAAATTTCCTTTGTATTTAGCTTAAATTGTTGCTACTTGATCTTAATTTCATGAAGGTGATATTCATCATCACACAGCTATAAGAGACCCAAGACTAATATTCGAACAACCTTATGCTAGAACAAAAACTGTCTACCTAAAGCTAGTTTTTGTATTTGGTCGGCCCTTAGTAATAGACTCTTGACTGCAGATAGATTTAAGAAGATGGGTTTCTCAAGACCTAGTAGATGTCCTCTTTGTAAAAACATCAAAGAGGATATTGACTATTTATTTGTGAACTATCCCTTTACGAACCAATGCTGGAAGTGGCTTTCAAGGAACTTGGGTTGGTCATCGGCTCTCCCTAATTCACTCCTTACTGTGCTCCAAGCCTGGCCGGCCATAAAAAAAGATAGTATTTATGCTAACCTCTGGACTACAACCCCCTCAATTTTAATATGGGAAATTTGGAAAGAGAGAAATAGAAGAATCTTTAAGGAAATTGGATTGGAGGCAGATTAGTAATAAGATTGAAGCATCTATCATAGAAAATATTAACAGTATAATATCTAGACTACAAAAAATAGATCTTCGTATGAGCCACTGGGATGAAAAAATGAGAGGGAATTGGATCGGTCTTTCCCTTCCTCCCTTTATTGGTACATGGGATCATGGAAAGGACTCCAAAAGGTAAAACTGTAAATGGTGCCCACCAGAGGATGGATGGTTTAAACTTAATTTTGATGGGGTATTTAGAGGAAATCCTCGAGTAGTTGGCATTGGATGTTGTATTCATAACAAGGATGGAACTGAAATTGCTACCCTGGCAGCTCCCATTGGAATTGAAACCAACAATTGGGTAGAATTATTAGCTTTAGTTAAAGGACTAAGAAAATGTATTTCCCTAGGATTACAAAATTTAGAAATTGAAGGGGACTCTGCAATGAATATTAATTCTTTAAGGAAAGGATCAACACAAAATTGGAAACTAAATTCCCTTCTCTCCCAGGCTTTAAACTTATGTAAACCATTTAAGAATATCACCATTAACCATATCTACCATGAAGGTAATAAAAGAGCTAATGAACTAGAAAACCTAGGAGTAGACGGTATTGTACTGCTATAAAATGAATGTCAAGCATAGGGATAGTTCTTTAGGGATCTTAATTGAACTCATCCCTAACCTGAGGTTGAGTTTTAATAAGCAGGAATTGACACAATTCTGAAATTTCTCTCTTGGGCCCCCAATTTAACTTATCCTTTACTTATACCATCAATCTATAGAAACCTTGTGAGAGAGCTTGGAAACCAGACAAGAGGTCGGTTCTCTCTACTAGAATCTTCAGCCAAAAACATTGAAATCAAGCCATGTTTTCAATCACGCTGCTTCACATAGTCCTAGGGTTAAGATCATTGGTAGCAGCCTACATAGTTGTGAGGTTCACTTTTATCTAGATATTATACTAATATCTATATACTTATATTCACACACACACACACACACACACACACACACACACAGATATATATATATATATACATATATATATATATATATACATATATATATATATATGTATATATATATATGTATATATATATATATATATGTATATATATATATATATATATACATATATATATATATATACATGTATATATATATATATATACATATATATATATATATATGTAGATATATATATATATATCTATATATATATATATATATGTATATATATATATATGTATATATGTATGTATGTATGTATGTATGTATGTATGTATGTATATAGAGACATTTCTTATTTTATTGATTTTCTTAATATACATTTAATATTCATAAATATATACATATATTTATTTTCTTATATTAATATATATATTAAGAAAATCAATAAAATAAGAAATGTCTCTATATACATACATACATACATACATATATACATATATATATATATACATATATATATATATATATATATATATATATATATATATATATATATATATATATATATACATACTCAAATTTTATTCCAACATATATATTAGATTACATACATTTTAATATTTTAAAAGAAAAAGATTTACTCCTTTTTACAAAATAATCTTTTATGCTTATAAAACCTTATTTATATATTTTCGTTCATATATCCTTAATGCATAAATATATATATTTTCCACTTATGTTTTTATATATATCATGTTACAAGTAGTGGTTATCGTTGCACCAAAAGATCGACATGTTAATGCCCGATACAACCACTAGACTTATAGAAGACATAGGAGGCGGTTAAGCCATGTCAGGAATCCTGAGGGAAGCATTTATGATGCAAAGATAGAGGAGGAGAGGGGCCAAAGGCACACCCTAACCACATCCACCTTGCATAACAACATGCAAAAGCAACAACACACAATAGTGAGAGAGAGAATACAGAAATCTTTCATATATTATCTTCTAATATCTTCATACATGCTGGGCTATAAGGCCTTCCTGGTTTAGGCCAGATATTAAAATCAAGTACAAAATTCCTCAAACATGCGAGGATCTACGAACAATCTCTAAACTTCTATCTTCTATCCCCTATCAAAAATGAATCTAAACTCTAACCCAACAACTACATTTATACAAGAGGCACCTGAATTAAGTCGGCCTTCAGATCCATAATTAACAGAAGTGTTGGTACTAAAAAATACATGGGTTTTTTAGTACCTTGTTAAAATTTTCCAATCTGAAGCCCTATGATCACTTTTTGAGCCTATTTGCCCAAATACAATTCTGAAGTTTTTCATGCTTGTCAAGTGCTCATCACCTTTGTTTTGACATTTGAAGACATCCCAGGTTGTTAAATTCAAGTTTCAAGTTGTTTCATGATGTCTTGTTTTGAGCACTTGTCCAAATCTGCATTTTCGCCTAAGTGTCAGTTTGTTGTAGCGGGCCTTGTTTACATTTGAATATCTTGTGTCCTATTAGGTTTCATGGCTCACCACTTTGGGAATGTTTAACATGTATATTAGAGAGCCTATGTGTCAATTCTAGAGATTTTTCAAGTCCATTTGATAAGTTTTTGGATCCCCCAAAGTTGGCTTTCCAGATTTATCCTATTTCTTTGTTCTGCCCAGAAATCCGATTAGCCATGTTTGATTGATTATAACTTTTGACCTTGTGAGCCAATTGAGAAAATTCCTTTTGTACTGTATTCCAAAGGTCAAATACTTCTTGAGCCTCTATTTTTAGGTCACAACAAGTCCATTTGGTCATTTTACCAATCTGATTCTGTTTGCAGTTTATAACAATTTTATGCAGATCAATTGCATAGTTAGGTCGGAGACCCTGTTCGTGATGTTATATCTTGAATACTCTAATTGTTCATATCAATAAAATGGTGCCCCTATATTGTAAACCAAATTTACTTCAAGTTTGCAATTTCTCAGATCATGAGGGTTTTGTATGCATACTTCCCCAGATGCTTTTCATTGGCAGAAATCAGTATTTCTCTTATTTTCTTATGCTATATCTCCAAGTGGCTACTTTCAAAGGTCTACCAAATGTGACCAGTTGATCATCATGAGTTGCCTTTCTAGATTCATGCTCTCCATATAACATACTTCCAATACCCAGAAGCTCGGTTCTTCGAGAAGTCGCTTGACTTGTTTTCAAAGTCAGAACCAGATGCATTTCATTGTTTTTGACAGGGTAATTTGTAGAATTATTCTGAAGAAGGCAACTTGGATGTTTAAAATCTTTTGACCTATTTAGTTTCTTCAGATGTCACTTTGCAATCTGGAAGAATGCTAACCATAGAACATGTGTGCCCAGCACCATGTCTCGGTTATTTGATTTCATCAGTTTTTAAAGCTAGTTCTCGAGACCAGTTGTTGTTTGTATGGTCAATTTGCAGAGGTGTAAAAGATGTATGGTTGATGATCCTTTTTTAACATATGGAGGAAACCTCTAGTGATGATAACAATATATATTTCCAAGAAGTTGTAGCAATAAATGATGTTTCAAATACTAAGGATGGTGACTATCTAAGTGAATCTTTGCCTTACAAAGTTATAGCAGGAGTACTCTCTCATCTTGATCCTAGATGCAATGATACTAACAGTGTTTTGAATGCTGAAGAGGATATGTGTGCTTTACATTCTTATGAGGATCAAGAGGATGTTGAAACTTATGTTTCACAAGAGAATGATATATTGGAAAATGTTGATTCGTTGTTATTATGTGAGCATAGTGTAGCATGGGAAGATAAGAGCATTTGTGGAAGTAAATGCAAACCAGCATGTGAAGGTAAGAGTATCTTCATCAATTCTGAAAATAACCTTTTACATCTGCATGATACAAATGAGTTTGGTCTTAAGAATTTTGAAATGGATTAAAGGTATAAAAACTTAAAGAAAGAGGGATAGTAAATGAGGGAGCCGCCTGCGAGAAAGAGGACTTCCCCAATGGGGCCAGCATTTGTTTTTGTTTTCTTTTTAGACACTCAAAAAATGGTAAATTTAAATGAAGGTTGCAACACTTCTCTTTGAGAATACACATTGGTAAAGCTAAGAGTAAATTGTAGCAGGCAGCATGTACAAATTAATGGATTTTGCAAACATGAATTTGCAGGACACAGAAAAATAGTCATATTATGGGGGACATAACTTTCAATTCAATCATTAGATCGGGCTAAATTTTGGATCTGTTGTTGAAAATCTAATTCTCTAGATTCTCACCAGTGTGATTTTCCAAATTCAACTTGGTTCGCGAGATACAGTCAATTGAGTGCAGCACTGTCTAAACTACCCATAATAGTCACAAAGAACATTTATCCCACATTGACTGGGCAGTTGCATTTTTTGTGTTTAAATACTCCAGCGCTTGCATCATAATGTGAATAAGGAAACAAGAGCTATGTTGGCAGCCCCTTGGTGGAGGACTTAGTGCGTTGGTGGGCCCCATTATTTTGGGGCAAAATACTAAATGAGCTTTAAAAACTAAAGAACCATATATCCCACATTCATCCTGTAAGTGGAGTTTGAGATGTTTATAAGAAATGAGGCAAACATATGAAATATGAAGTAGAGTTGCAGGCTATCCACGCGTGCATGGTGACTGGTGCCTTGATTTCCATGCTCATGGCCGAGGTAAGTAAATTTTGCAGATGAAGACAAGGATGAAGGGACACGTGGCAAGCAGTCTCCAAGTCTCATAAGGAAACCATGGTCAAGGAAATCATTCAGAGACCTAGAGACTAAAAGCAGTCTCCAAGTCTCTAGATCGAGTAGTCTCCAAGTCTCCAAATCAAGCAGTCTCCAAGTCTCCAGATAGACTCAAGGTTAGTGAAGAAATTCAGAGATTAAGAGACTAAAGGCATTCTCCAAGTCTCTGAACGAATGCATGGTTAAGAAATAGCTTCAGAGCTTTGGAGACTAATGTAGTCTCTAGATCTCCAGATGGACTGAGGTTAAGGTTGAGTTTGTCCGAGCACCCAATCAGAGCATGCCACTTGGTGAATTCTGGTGAAGTTTGAGGAAAAGCCAGAGTTAAAATGCATAAAAGATTTAAAATCTGATATAGTTCAACTTTATAGATAAACTCAAAATTATTTAAATGACAGTGTGCTCAGAGATTTAAAGCCTGCAAATTCATTTTTTGCCCAAATATAGGAGTATAATATATTTTCAGAAACGCCAAAAGATAATGGATGCAATGGCGGTGGATAAAATCAGATCTGGTTGAACAAATGAGAGCAGTAATGGTTTTTAATCTGAGATCAAATTTTGTGAAGATATTTCTCTTAGACAAGACAAATTTGAAAATCCGGCAAGGGGGAATGGATGATATCTTTTGCAAATCATATTTTTGTTGATTGGGTTTGCTTTGCAGGAGGTTTTCCTTGGTTTCATAAATAAAAATAAAAATCAGATTTCTTGATTCCTTCAAAGCTTTTATTCTCTCAGAATGACTTCCCAAGAATGCTTTGCAGAGGGTGCAGAAGATCAGATTTTAGAAGAGAGAGAAGGCAAGAGAAAATCAGATTTCAAAGAGACAAGTGTTGATCAAGCATAGATTTTAGGGTTTCTTCTTCTTCTATTTATCCTTTTCTCTTGCTCAGTGTTGAGGGTTCCTGTTCTGGTCCCAGTTCCTGTAGTTGCTCTATTGAGAGCAGGTCCCTATGAAGAAATGTTAAAATTATCTGCAAACCAGATTTTCCAATCCGTGTCTAAATTCCTAAACTTCCCAGCTTTGTATGTAATGAACAGGTTCATTTTCAATATAATACACTGCAATTTCTATCTCATTTTGTTATTGTCTCTTTTCTCTGTGTTCTACTCTTGTATGTTTTAATATGTAAGGCATTTTAAAACATACTAGTTGTAAGGAAACTAGTCTAATTGATTATGAGTTCCTTTCAAGGAAAGGATTAAATCCTCATATGCAATTTTAGAGAGTAGACATATGTGTTAGGATTTGGATGATAACAACATAAGATTGACAGGATAGTTTGTAAGGCATCCTATTCAGATTGCAGGTAGTTTGTAAGGCATTCTATTGTATTTCCTTAAAATTTTCCTGTGGATTTATATTCAGACTTTTTTTGCCCAATGGAATAGGCACTGGTTGGCTTTTTGTAATGCAGTTATCTTTTAGTCATCAAGAACAATTTATCATTACCAGTACTTTTTTGTTTTTAAGTTAAAACCTATTGTGAAAGGACTGTATCTAGGTGATATAGTTTAGTTTACTGATTCCTTAAAGAGAGAATCAAAAGGTTAGCCTTCCTTGAGTCATACTCAAGAAAAGAAGAAGAATTCACATCCTTATTCCACTTATCTATGTTGTTACATTTGTAGTTTCTATTGTTATAATCTGTATCAGGACATTCTTAGCTATTTGCAGACTGATCTTTTGTTGAAGTAATCTAAAGCATAATAACATAGCAGTGAAGACCTACTCCACCGTCTAAATGTTTACTTGAAACATAGTAAATCATCTTAGGCAACACCCGCCTGAGTCTTGTGGAGCTCGAAGCAGAAGGAGGATCTTATCCAATCCTCATCAATTAGACTCTTTCTTGCAAACTTGGAGCCCTTCAAACTGAGAATCAAGCCTACATATTAGCCAAGTTTGATCCCACAAGAAAAAGCTCTAACAGGAAGGAATGACCAAATCTAGGTCCACACACTTCCCAATGATGGATACCAACATTAAATCTGTGACCCAAAATAAATGCACAAGTTGGCCTCAAAAGAACACTAAAATAAATAACTCAGTAAGCAAGGAAACCGAGTGCCAGATAAGCATCACTGAGTGCCAAGGAAATTCACTAAGCACCAAAGAGATAACCGACCAACACCGGTGAACAAAGGAAACTAAGCAACACCGAACCAACTTGGTCAAAGCAGGAACCAAGCAACATAGACAAACTCAAAATATGTTTTGGTGACACAGGATTGCCAAGCACCTGAGATGATCCTACATCAAACACTTGGGGTTATTTGAAATGATTTTCTGAATCATGAAATAGGTATGATCTGAGCTACATCCAACTCAGATTGTAAAATCCATGAACTATCTTCAATCGGTCTATTCTTCCACTTTACCAGATATTCCATATACTATTTTCCTCTTGTACTTCTGCCAATTATTTTCTCCAAAATCTTTTCAATTTCTTCATTTTGCTTCTTAGGATAATCCATCGGTACTGTCATGTATTCATTAGGTTCATGAAACTCATACAAATCAGCAATGTTGAATATAGGTGATATATCCATGTCATCAGGTAACTCAATCTCATATTCATTTCCACTATCAAATTTTCTCAGGATCTTGCAAGGTCCAAACTTCTTCATTTTCAGCTTCCCATATGTTCCAACAAAAAATCTGCCTTTCTTCAAATGAACCAGCACTTCACCACCAACATCAAAAGTCTTATGTCTTCTTGATCTATCAGCTTTGTCTTTGTATTTTTTATTACACTTTTCTAGCTTAAACTTCACATCTTCATGCAATGTCTTCATGTACTTAGTGAATTTTACTCCTTCAGCACTTCTCTTTCTTTCATCAACAATGTCTCTCAAATTTGATATACCTCTTGGTTATATGCCATTCACAATTTCAAAGGTTTTTTTTCCCGTACTCCTATTCACCAAATTATTGTATGCAAACTCTGCTTGTGCCAACACAGAATCCCAATTACTTGATGTGTCTCCAACTAAACATCTCAAAAGATTACCCAAACTTCTATTCACAACTTTTGTCTGTCCATCGGTTTGTGGGTGAAATGTATAACTATATTTCAACTCAGTACCAAACTTTCTCCAAAGAGTCTTCCAAAAGTATCCAACAAATTTACTATCTCGGTCAAAGATAATACTCCTCGGTAATCCATGCAATTTGACAATTTCCTTAAAGAAAAGTTTTGTTATATGTATTGCATCTGATGTCTTTCTACAAGGTATAAAATGTGCCATCTTTGAAAATCTATCCACAACAACAAATATAGAATCATTACCTCTTACTGTCTTTAGTGAGCCAAGAAAAAAATCCATACTGATGTCAATCCAAGGTTTCTCAGGAACAAAAATTGGTGTATACAATCCAGTATTTTGACTTACTCCTTTTGCAACTTGACAAATTCCACAACTTTTCACAAATTTCTAAACATCTTTATACAACTATGGCCAAAAGTATTTCTCCTTAATCAAATTCAATGCCTTATCAACACCAAAGTGTCCAGCCAAACCACTACTATGTTTCTCCTTTATCAAATTAGCTCTCATTGGTCCTCTTATTATACACAACTGGATACCTTTAAACAACATACCTTCCTGGATGAAGTATTCTTCCCATTTTGTACTTGGTTGATCTTGAATAGGTGCTCTGCACTTTCTCCATGACTCAGAAAAATTAAGATCAAATTCATAAGAATCTCTCATGTCATCAAAGCCTAGAACTTTAAAGTTCATCTCGGTCATCAAAGATCTTCTTCTACTCAATGCATCAGCAACTTCGTTAGTGACACCACTCTTATGTTTTATCACAAATGTATAACTCTACAAATACTCAACCCATTTCATATGTCTTTGATTCAACTTATTCTGGCTACCCAAATATTGTAAAGTCTTATGATCGGTATACAACACAAATTCACTCGGTATCAAATAATGTCTCCACTTCTTCAATGCTTGAACAATAGCATAGAATTCTTGATCATAAACAAAATATTTCCTTTTTGCATCATTCAACTTTTCACTAAAGAAAGAAACAGGTTTACCTTCTTGACTCAACACAGCTCCAATTGCACTTCCACTTGCATCACATTCCACTTGAAATACCTTATTGAAATCATGCAATGCCAAAATAGGAAATTCAGCAACCTTCTACTTTAGAGTCTCGAAGCTTTTATCAGCTCCATGTGTCCACTTGAATTCTCTTTTATCTCCTCTCATAGTCTCAGTTGTAGCATTACAAATTGAATTGAAGTTCCTAATGAACTTTTAGTAAAAACTTGCCAAACCATGAAACGATCTTACCTCACTAGCATTCTTAGGTGTAGGCCAATTCAAAATAACTTCAACCTTTTTAGGATCCATTTTCAAACATTTAGTAGAAATCACAAATCCCAAATACACAATCTCCTCTTTCATGAATGGACACTTTTTCAAATTTATCAACAACTTTTCTTCTTTCAATCTCTGCAAAACTTGTCTAACATGTAACAAATGTTCTTGTCTAACTGAATATCAAAATATCATCAACATATACAATCACAAATTTACCCAAGAATTTCTTCAAAACTTCATTCATCAACCTCATAAATGTACTCGGTGCATTAGTTAAACCAAAAGGCATAACCAACCACTCATACAAACCTTCCTTTGTCTTGAAAGCAGTCTTCCATTCATCACCTTCCATTCATCATCACCCACTTTTCAAATCAATTTGGTAAAATACTTTTCTCCAGTCAAACTATCCATTATGTCATTCATTCTCTGTATAGGAAACCTATATTTCACTATTATCTTATTGATTTCTCTGGAATCAATACACATTCACCATTCTCCATTCTTCTTAGGTGCCAATAGAACAAGTACTATACAAGGACTCAAACTTTCTCTGATCAAACCTTTCTCCAACAATTCTTGAATTTGTTGGTTCAATTCCTGATTCTCGATAGGTATTAACCGATGAGGTGCTTTATTTGGTAAACTAGCTCCAAGGATTAAGTCCATGCAATGATCAATGTTTCTCTTTGGTGGCAAACCATTAGGTACATTATCAAAAATGATTTCACTGTACTCAGTGAGTAACTTATCAATCTCCTCAGGGACACTATCCTTTGTTTTCTTACTCAGTTTGCTAGGAATCACAGCAAAACATACATCATTCTTCTTTAAATCCTTAACAAAATTTCTTCCTTCCATTAAGAAAATTTTCACAAATGTGAAAACATTACTAATAGGTTCTTCAATCAAAGGTAACAAGATTTTTTTTCTTCCATCAGCCCAAATAGTATATTTATGCAATCTCCCATCATATATAGCATGTCTATCATATTGTCAAGGTCTACCCAAGAAAATATGACAACAATCCATAGGTATGATATCACATAACACCTTATCATAGTACTTTCCAATTTTCAAATTTACATAACATTGTTCACTTACCAAGAGTGTATGCTCATCTTTGATCCATGAAATTTGATAGGGCTTCGGATGTTTCAACCTTTTCAACTGCAACTTTGTGACCATCTCCTCAGATGCCAGATTCTCTGAGCTACCACTATCAATGATTACTTTCCAAGCTTTTTCAAAAACTCTACATCTGATCTTGAACAGACTTTTCCTTACCAGATCTTCCTTTTTACCTTCATTCCAAAGTGCTCTCCTTACCATCAAGTTATTTTCCTTCTCAGGTTCATTCGGTGACTCTTGCACCAAATCATTTCTATTGTTACCAGCTTTCTTACTTGCATGTGTACATTCAAAAGACTATGTCCTTCTTCTCCACAATTGTAACAAGTTCCTCGGAAACCACCTCTATTATAACCACCTTGGTAGTTACTACCTATGCCTCTAGATGAACTTTCACCTTTCCACTTAGTCTTTCCTTTATCCAGAGTTGTCTTTTCAGGTTCAGATCTACCATTTTCACCATGAGATCTACCTCTTCCTCTAGGAAATCTACCACCTCTACCTCTTTGCCTTTGCTCATGTCTCTTATTCAATTTCTCCTCAGCTTTCAATGCAAATTGATAAGCCTCTTCACTGTTCTCCAATTTGACCAAACTGATTTCTTCTTGGATGGAAACTCTCAAACCATTCAAGTATCTAGCAATTCTTTCCACATCATCTTCATCATGTCCAGATCTAATATCTAATCTATAGAATTCCTCAGTATATTGCTTTACTGAGCTATCTTTCTGCCTCAAACTTTGCATTCACCTAACTAGGTTAATCTGATATTCACAAGGTAATAATTTTCCTTTCAATTTATTCACCATTTTACCCCATACCTTGATTTTGTCTTTTCCTTTCCTTTTCTTATCCAGCTGTAGATGTTCCCACCACAAGGATGCATGACTTTTCAAATTTGTGCTTGCAATTTTCACCTTCTTTTCCTCAGGTACATTTTCATACTCAAAGTACTTTTCCATCTCAGTGATCCAATCCACCAATTCATCAGAATCCAATTTTCCACTATACTCAAGAGGATTAAAGTGTGGTGTAGACTTTAGACTTGTCAAAGCCTTCAAGAATCTTTCCTCACCCTGATCCATCATAGGTGCAAGTTCTACATCACCTTGTTCCACCTCAATTTCATCATCATTGCCATCTTCAAGATGTCTTCCTCTTCTCTGAGCTATTTCAATAGCTTCTAATCTAGCAGCAAGTTGTCTCAACATGTCTGCCAATCCTAGATCTGCATCTCTCCTCCCACAAACCATCTTGAAAACCCTCTACAATTGCAGGTCAGATCACAATCTGCTACCCTACAATAATTCAATAAGGGCTTCATAAGAAGGCACCTTCAAATCTAGATTTGCAAACCTAGATCTAGATCTAACCGCACTCTAATACCACCTGATGCAAAGATAAAGGAGGAGAGGGGCCAAAGGCACACCCTAACCAGATCCACCTTGCAAAATAACACATGGAAGAAAAAACACACAATAGTGAGAGAGAGAATGCATAAATCTTTCATATATTATCTTCTAATAGCTTCATACATTCTGGGCTATAAGGCCTTTCCGGTTTAGGCTAGATATTACAATCAAGTGCAGAAGTCCTCAAACATGTGAGGATCTACGAACAATCTCTAAACTTCTATCTTCTATCCCCTATCAAAACTGACTCTAAACTCTAACCCAACAACTACATTTATACAAGAGGCAACTAAATCAAGTCAGCCTTCAGATCCATAATTAACAAAAGGAGCGACCATATCTAGGTCCACATGCTTCCCAATGATGGATACCAGCATTAAATCCATGACCCAAATTAAATGCACAAGTCAGCCTCAAAAGAACACCAAAATAAACAACTCGATAAGCAAGGAAACTAAGTGCCAGACAAGCATCATCGAGTGATAGGGAAATTCATCGAGTGCCAAAGAGATAACTGACCAACACCGGTGAACAAAGGAAACTAAGCAACACCGAACCAACTCGATCAAAGTAGGAACCGAGAAACAAAGACAAACTCAAAATATGTTTTGGTGAAACAAGATTGCCAAGGACCCGAGATGCTCCTGCATTAACTGACCATTTTTCCAACAATTTCCCCCTCAGTATTACCCAGGGAGATTTGAACCTATGACCAAGCTCTGATACCACTTGTTACAAGTAGCGGTTGTCGTTGCACCAAAAGATCAACCACTAGTAAATTTTACCTTAAATTTCGATGAGAATTAGTCAAATTTTCTACAACAATTGGTTGAATAGGCAACTAAAACTATCGTCGATCTTTATTCATTGAATTTTCTACATGGTAAATAATAGTCAAAATTTTGACCCCACAACTGGTCGAATTATCGACTGCATCAGTCTCTTGGAACTGGAAGAACAAGACATCGATCAATTGGTGTGACGGTCAAAATTGAGACCATTTTGTCGTCGAATTATCCACCCCAATTCATCGAATGTATAGCATCCTAGTCGAAATTAGTCCATTCGGTCGTCAAATTATCCATGCAAATTCATCAAATGGACCTTCGAATGTATAGCGTCTTGGTTGAATTTAGTACTATGTAAAGGTCAAAATTTTGACCAATACTAACTTTTGTTTAAAAAAAAATGTGACACCATTTTCAATATATTCCTACTTTTAGTTGAATATATTGCTTGTCTATAATTAGTATGCATATATGAATCTATGAAGCTTTGATTTAGCTATTTTCTTCTATTTAGCACAATTAGATTTAACAAAGCATTTTCATTGTACTGTATATTCACAGCCTCAAGAAAAATTAAACTGACTAAGAAAGCTTTGTTTACCTACAGATTTGTGTGCTTGTCTGAGTTTGATACACAGATCTACGTATCAAACTCAGACAAGCACACAAATTTGTAAGTAAATGTTGATTAAATATTTTATTTTTAATAGCAGTTTAAAAGACTATTTAAATGTTTTGACTGTTTGATAAGAACAAAATTGGTATTCAGATATAAATTATTGAACTTCTCTTTGTTTCGATAATAGTTTAACATTCTCTACTTAACAGGGCCAACCACATGAAGGTGGAAGCTCATCTGGCCCCTCCTAGGAGCCTCTTATGACCCTTTACGATGTTTTAAGACCTCTAAGATGTATTCTTAGAGGTCGTAAATGGTCGTAAAGGGTCATAAGGGGTCCTAGGACACAACAGCTAAGAAACATAAATGTAGGCATCATGGTCACAATGTTTTGGAAACACAACATAATTGAGTGGTATACCCAGACAATGCAACATAACCACTACTCCTATAGTTCTAAGTTGACACTACGGGATCCAAAAACCAAAGATAAGGAATCTATATATGGTTTTTGGATCCACAGTGTCAACTTAGAACTGCAGGAGGAGTGGTTGTGTTGCATTTTCTAGGTATAGCATTCAATTTTGTTGTGTCTCCAAACAATTGGGACCATGATGCCTACATTTATGTTTCTCAGCTGTTGTGATACCTACATTTATGTTTTGTAGTTGTCATGTTTATTTGCATGTTCTTTCTGTTTGGCTTCTCTCCCTCACATCAAAAATAAGATTTTTCCCACTCTAAATTGAGAATGTGCGTGCAACACAATCATAATATGCACGGATAGCAGGTGGAGTTGAAAAAACACAACACGTTTACATTTTTGCGATGGTCTATAACTTAAAATATGCAATTAAAGACCTCTATCAAAAATGCAACCCTGTTGTGTTTTTCAACTCCACCTGATATCCTATGTATATGAATTGAGATTGCATATTGAACTAGGCTTCTCTTTCCGCATTGCCTGAAACCAAGAGACTGTCATAGTTAACATCTAAATGGTGCATCTCATCATCACAACTAATCCACCTTAAACAATTGAATATGTTTTCTTGTATTAAATATTCATTAATCAAAATTTGAATAGAAAATGTATACCTTGAGTACTACAATTCACATTAGAATCGATGCCTCCATCGTGCTCGGTCGGTGCAGTATCAATATCCGTAGGCTGCATTCCAATGTAAATAACAGATTTAGATGATGATATCACAAAAATGCCTAATTGACACTCCATCGTTTGTTCTCTGAAACACTAAATTAGGGATTTCTATGATATCCTCATATGTATCTATAGCTATTGCCTCTGTTGTTGCAGGTGCTTTTCCCCTATTTGATATTTATCTTCAGGTGTCTACACTCGTTCTGTTGGTTGTTGCCAGCTTCTCTTTGAGCTTCTCTTTATTTCAAGAATAGTTTAACATTCTTTGAGAAACATAATTGTAGGCATCATGGTCACATTTTTTTGGAGACAATGTAATTGAGTGGTATACCCAGACGATGGAGAGCAACTTCTACACCTTCGGATCCAAGTTGTTATCCATCCCGCAGTCTCAACTTGGAATCGGACGTGCAGAAATTGCTCTCCATGTAGGTATACAACTCAATTATGTTGTCTCCAAAAAAATGTGACCATGATGCCTACAATTATGTTTCAAGAATAGTTTAATTAACATTCTCTACTTAACAGGGCCAACCACGTGAAGGTGGAAGCTCATCTAGCCCCTCCTAGGAGCCTCTTATGACCCTTTACGACATTTTAAGACCTCTAAGATGTATTCTTAGAGGTCATAAATGGTCGTAAAGGGTCATAAGGGGTCCTAGGACACAACAGATGAGAAACATAAATGTAGGCATCATGGTCACAATGTTTTGGAAACACAACATAATTGAGTGGTATACCTAGATGATGCAATGCAACCACTACTCCCATAGTTCTAAGTTGACACTGCGGGATCCAAAAACCAAAGATAAGGAATCTACATATGGTTTTTGGATCCACAGTGTCAACTTAGAACTGCAGGAGAAGTGGTTGTGTTGCATTTTCTGGGTATAGCATTCAATTATGTTGCATCTCCAAACAATTGGGACCATGATGCCTACATTTATGTTTCTCAATTGTTGTGATACCTACATTTATGTTTTGTAGCTGTCATGTTTATTTGCATGTTATTTGTGTTTGGCTTCTCTCCCTCGCATCAAAAATAAGATTTTTCCCACTCTGAATCGAGAATGCGCATACAACACAAGCAGAATATGCACGAACAACAAGTGGAGTTGAAAAAACACAACATGTTTACATTTTCACGATGGTCTATAACTTAAAATACACAATTAAAGACCTCTATCAAAAATGCAACCCTGTTGTGTTTTTCAACTCCACCTGATATCTGTGCGTATTCTGCGAGATTTCATATTGAACTAGGCTTCTCCTTCTGCATTGCCTGAAACCAAGAGACTTTCACAGTTAACATCTAAATGGTGTGTCTCATCATCACAACTAATCCACCTTAAACAATTGAATATGTTTTCTTGTATTAAATATTCATTAATCAAAATTTGAATAGAAAATGTATACCTTGAGTACTACAATTCACATTAGAATCGATGCCTCCATCGTGCTCGGCCGGTGCAGTTGCAATATCTGCAGGCTGCATTCCAATGTAAATAATAGATTTAGATGACGATATCGCAGAAATGCCTAATTCATAGTCCATTGTTTGTTCTCTGAAACACTAAATTAGGGATTTCTATGATATCGTCATCTGTATCTACAGCTATTGCCTCTATTGTTGCAGATGCTTTTCCCCTATTTGATATTTATCTTCATATGTCCACACTCATTCTGTTGGTTGTTGCCAGCTTCTCTTTGAGCTTCTCTTTGTTTTGAGAATAGTTTAACATTCTATGAGAAACATAATTGTAGGCATCATGGTCACATTTTTTTGGAGACAATGTAATTGAGTGGTATACCCAGATGATGCAGAGCAACTTTTGCACCTCTGATTCCAAGTTGTTCTCCATCCCACAATGTCAACTTGGAATAGTTTCATCCCCGATGTGACCATGATGCCTACAATTATGTTTCAAGAATAGTTTAATTAACATTCTCTACTTAACAAGACCAACCACATGAAGGTGGAAGCTCATCTGGCCCCTCCTAGGAGCCTCTTATGACCCTTTACGACATTTTCAGACCTCTAAGATGTATTCTTAAAGGTCGTAAATGGTCGTAAAGGGTCATAAGGGGTCCTGGGACACAACAACTGAGAAACATAATTGTAGGCATCATGATCACATTTTTTTGGAGACAACGTAATTGAGTGGTATACCTAGATGATGAAGATCAACTTCTACTCCTTTGGTTCCAAGTTGACAATGCAGGATCCCAAGACCATAGATAAGGAATAAATTGAGAGAGCAGAGGAGGGCCATAACAACAAAAATAATACAAGACAAACCTCAAGTTAAATGAGGCAACTGCAAACATTTTAATAGAATTCTATTAAAATGTTTACAGTTGCCTCATTTAACTTGAGGTTTGTCCTGTATTATTTTTGTCGTTATGGCCCTCCTCCGCTCTCTCAATTTATTCCTTATCTATGGTCTTTGGATCCCGCAGTGTCAACTTGGAATCAGAGGAGCAGAAGTTGCTCTCCATCATCTGGGTATACAACTCAATTATGTTGTCTCCAAAAAATTGTGACCATGATGCCTACAATTATGTTTTTCAACTATTGTGAAATCTACATTTATGTTTCTCAGTTGTCATGTTTATGTGTATGTTTTTTATGTGTTTGGGAAGACAGCTTTCTAGCCTGAGCCTAGATCCTTCGGCAATTAGCTTATAAATAATGTAGATGACAGATGAGCAATTAGCTATCCGAGAAAAATCCCATAAATGAACTATATGTACCCCAATTAATGCGTACCCAAATGATATATTTGAAACAACAAGGATAAGGCTAAATTTACCCTTGTTGTTTCAAATATATCATTTAGGTATGCGCAGAAGGCACAAGAATTGGGGTACACACAATTCATTTACAAGATTTTTCTTGGGAAGCTAATTGCTCAGCTCTCATTTGCTTCATTTATTATCAAGCTAATTGTCGAAGGATCCAAGGTCAGGCTAGAAAGATGTCTTCCCATTCTATTTAAGCCATATTCCTTGTTCTTGTCAAACTTCCTTGGTACGGTAGGCCTGCTCTCTGTAGTACTCTTCTTCAGTGAGACTTCATACCATGCAATGTCCGTAGATTACGTTCAATGTGTTATTTACGCTTGTATTGGTGGGAAAACTCTTGAAAACATGCAAAAGAGATTGCATTCAACCATGTTGTTTACATGACACATGTAGTTTACCTCTAGCCTAAATCAGCGTTAAATCATGTGATTGATAGCAGATTGGGGATCACCTGAGCCATAAACATGAAGAATTATTCTAAAAAAAGATGTAAACCATATATATGCGCACTTGAGGAAAAGAGAAGTTATGTCATATGAATATTAAAATATTAGTTACAATATGAAACTACTAAACTAACTAATTCCTGAGTTCATCTCTGCATATGGTCGCAAAAAATTAGATATGTGATTACAATACAGAGAAGGCATCGTAAAAATATAATTTCAGAATTTTCCCTAGCCTGACACGTTTTGCACTCAAATCCTTCATCATGGATAAGTGGAGATGGGCGGATAGATGCATATGAGTTGTCATCGACCCAACTAAAGTATCCACAGCCATTATTTCCCTATGATACCCAGTCTACATTAGTTCTTATATTATAATGAATAGTATTTACATTAGAAACTTTAAATATATACACATTAGCAACCTTTTTTTGATTAGGGCAGCACCAAAATTGTCATCCATGGTTGTTCAATGTATGTGAAGTCTTCAACACACACTTACCACCACCACATTAACAGTTTGGCACATTGACAAGAGTCATCGAACCTATATCAATAATGCACCGCACCATCGTTACTACATTTATTATTTTTATAAGATTATTTTTACAGTCCAAATACACCAAGGAGTACCATCAGAAATATTAACCATTTACAATAATGAAAAGTAAACCTAAATCAAATAGCTCATTTTTTTATCAGCATGTGTAGTCTGTGTGTATATGAAAAATGAAAGAAATATGAAGTTGAAATAAAATAGTGAACAAAATAGTATTCCACATAGAGTGAATGAAATATACCCTCAAAAGAAGGTGACAAAATCTTGTCACGAAGAACAAACATAGGAAATCAAAAAGGGACAACAGATAAGAAATAAGAAAAATCATTACGACTATAGAAAAATCATTTATACTATAATAAAAAAAGTAACACTCTTTGTCAACAATTTTCAAAATCATTAGGACTATAAATGGACGATTCTAATATTTCTTGTCCATTACAAAAATTGAGCATTCATCATTTGGTACTTCTTGGTGTATTCCATTTAAGTTTTTCAGTTGTCGTGTTTATGTGCATGTTCTTTATGTGTTTGGCTTCTCTCCCTCGCAAGGGATACGTCGATAGGTAATTGATTTGAAAGCATAATGATTTGACATTCTTTTTTCAAGATAGGCGTAATCATCCCGCCAACCTTAATTAGCAACATTGGTGTCCTATCATTGCACAAGTGCAAGATGGTAAGGGTCTATTCAAGGAGGGATGAAAAAAAGGTCATTTTAACCTTGCAAGGCAAGAGGAGAGACAGTCCAAATAATTCTATGGTGATTGTCCCAAACAACAGACAAATGATGGAATTGCTAACATGTTTTCTTTTCATGTTTCTAACAAGTTTGTTGCGATCAGGCTAGTGTGGTCACAATTGAACTTGTGAGTTTCTCTTGGAATTGAATAGCAAACTTTATCTATTGTGCAAAAAAATATATATAGGATTATTATGGTCACAAAGTAATTGTCTTAGCATCAACATTTCACTTCTAATATAACATGAAACTCAGGGATGTTGACCTATATGAAAATGATGACCTTATATTAACCATGTGACCATGATGCCATCATCAAATCATGTCTTATGTATTTTATAAATTATTAAAATACATACCAATGGATGAAATTCATTTCCCCCTTCAATGTGACCATGTTGCCTACAATGTTCCTCAGTTGTTTTGATTAGATATCTTTGAGTCTTTAAGCCCTTACAAATTTTGCAAGGACAATAACATTTTCCATCACCTTTTCTTTTTAATTTAGACCACAGTCTAGCAATTGTCTCCCTATTTTTTTGTGCGTTGATATCGTCAAACATGGTCTTTCTTGAATGGAATGACTCATTGGTGGAAGAAGGATGATTTGTTTGCAACCTACAGATACAAATCATTACTGAACAACCATTTTCTCAACTATAATTTTCTCAACGCAAAGGGACATTTATCATACCAAATCAAAGTTTAGAAATGGACGGTTATCTCAACATTTATCATTTATCATACCAAATCAAAGTTTAGAAAGGGACATTTATCATACTATAATTTTCTCAACGCAATGGGACATTTATCATACCATAATGACAACTCATTTCTTAGTTTCTTGAACTGTTAAATTACATCTACAAGTCCATAGTACTTCCAATATTAGTAATCTATCTAGTTGTGAGATTTTCATATCTGATATCTTAACATATTTGCTAGAAGCCCTCATATTTCTCTCAGTAAGAATAGTTGTGGCATAGGATCCTTCAACTGTTTGTGGACCCTTTGTCTTGTAAACAATGACCAATCTTTCAATCAAATGAACCTTATGTTTGACGTGTTGTGGTAACTTTCTCATTGTAGTGACAAATCTATTGTTTAAATCAACTATTGTCTCATAGATTCCCTTTTTTATAGTGGTAATTTCATGTATAGAAAACTTGATATCGATCGAATCCCCATATTGTAATCTAAAAACACTTGTAAACTCCTCCCAAGAAATAGTACTACTGTCTAGGATATTTTTGTACCATTCTTTGGCACTTTCTTTTAAGGAATTCACAAACAATTTTATCATGGCATCCTCATTGTCTATGTCATATTCATGTATAGTATTGATGAAATAACTTAGATGTTCTTCCCCAATTACTGCATTATTACCTTGAAACATATGAATCATTCCTTTTATTTCACCGGGGATTGTGTTTGGGTAATTAGAAATTCCAAAGAAATCCAATTCATGTCTATATATTTCTGCTCCTACAGGGTGTTTGAACTTTGAAAGAAACAAACCTTTGAGCTCGTATTCAAACTTGATGTCTAGGGTTTGGCACATTGCCAAACCATTGATTTCACTACTGAGTACTGAACTGCTTCTGGCAACAGTTTAATGGAACTTGATCATTGTTATGGTTCCAGTTTTGTTGTTGATTTCTATTTTATTGTTTTTTTATTTTCTCTCCCTTCAATAGGATGCATTGGCTATCTATTTTATCAAGAATCTTGTATATGCTCTTGTCACCTAGCAGGTGAAACATGATATGTGCGTTTGTGTTTAAGCATGCCAAAAATTCTCTTACATGTGTCCCTTAAATCTACAAATGCCTTAAATCTACAAATGCATTGGTTATACCAGATGTACAATGTCATGCTGCATCCTAAACAATGATATGTGTGTTTGTGTTTAAGCATGCCAAAAAGTCTCTTACGTGTGTCCCTTAAATTTGCAAATGCCTTAAATCTACAAATGTATTGGTTATACCAGATGTACAATGTCATACTGCATCCTAAACCCTAGTCGCAGCCTTCATGATTCTCGGTCATAGCATTTACAAACCCTAGTCAAACCGTAGTCACCACTAAGAATACTCATTGATTCAATCGCCTACCAGCATATTACTAACAAAGATGACAAGAAAATGTCAATCCAGTACGTAATGAAATATAGAAGACATAGAAGATGCCTCAAACTCCACTAAAGATAAATGATGAAATGTGCTATTAACCTCGAGTGTAGGGCTCTTCACGACTTGGAATAAGCTCCGCTCCTTAGCTTAGAAATGAAAATCCTAATTCGCGCGCTGCAACCATAAAAATGAAAATGAGAATTGAAATCCTAATTCGCGTGCTGCAACCGTAAAAATGAAAATGAGAATTGAAATGTTTTTTTTAAGTAATATTCCCGTGTTGGTCAAAATTTTGAAAGACATGGTATTGGTGGAAATTTCGACCAACACGGGCATGGTTTTTAAAAAAAACAAATTTTTCCTTCTATACCCCGACCAACCTAAACCATTTTCATTAATGGTCGATAATTTTCATAGAAAAATGATGTCAAATGTACTAGTGAACCTGTTAATGCATGATACAACCACTAGACTTATAGAAGACAAGGAGGCGGTTAAGCCATGTCATGAATCTTGAGGGGAGCACTGACCATTTTGCCAACATATCCAATGTCTAATCTCATACTTTTTCATTTCCACCTTTTATATCCTTTTGACATGATTTTCTCTTACCACTTCCTTGGCATGATTTCTTCATTATTATCCTTACTACCTTTAATACCATTAGATAGTCTAGCATAGAGGAAGCAATCATTACTTTTACCCTTATTATAACCTTAGAGGAATTTATCCTTTCCTCCTCTCAAAATGCGGAGGATTTTAGGCCTTCTTTTTCAGGATTATAGGATTATGATAAACATTGCATCACATATTGATTTGGCATAGATTCAAACAAATCTTCACACCTTGTCTTTAGGAATAAATATAGAAGCGTGGGATTTTAATGATGAAAATGTAGGCAATCCTAAAAAGATCATGGAAATGAGAGGTAAGCAGAATCATCATAACTATCATTTAATACTTTGACAAGATTGATCATTAATAACCAAAGGCTTCATCTTTAAGAAGAGCTTAGCAATTTTTTTGGAGTCCAACTATTTCAATAATGGAGACCAGGTTGATTACCTTTGTTCTTCCTGACAACTAAGCAATGGTGCTTAGAGGAACGATTAAGCCAAAGCATTGGAATCAAATGTTGAACCCTCTCTCTAAATCAGAAAGAAGGGCACTGGAGAGAGGGATGGGAGATCATCACTTTGATAATGAATTCACATTTAGAACTAACGATTCTATTGTAGGACTCTTCATTTCCCTATCTTCCTTTGCAGGTCGCAAGAAAGATGAAATTATCAAGGTTACTAAGATTATCTTTGAGGATGGTTTTCTAGGAGGGTTGGAACAAATGGTTCATAGTATCAATAATCAATTAACAATCCCCTTCCTAGAAACTACAATGAAGATAGAGGTTGGAAATTTTAGGACAATCCAAAATTCAAAAAGAATCCCTATGATAACACTTAAAGATGAAGGACAGTTTGACGAGTTCTGGCCAGAAATGTCCAAAAATTTGGAGTTCCTATACAAAGAACTCCTTAAAGAAGATATGGAGATGGAACAATTGCTATACTACTGGTGAGTGGAAGGGTTCGATATTCTAAAGGAGTTGGACAATGAAGAAAAGGGAAATCTGCATATCATTTCCCGAGAAGTTAAGAAATTTTCCTGCCACTCCAAGACCAAAGCACTAGGAGACGACTCCATTATTATCATCAGGAAGAAGGATGCAGGATGGATCTTCCAGGAGCTTTAGAAAGATTAAATAGGATAATTGATAACATAGATTAGGGTATCTCTTTTTTTACTTTACTTATAAAATAGCTTATGGTTAGTTATTATCTCTAGCAGAAGATTAGACTCTTTGAGACTCTGGGATTACTTGAAACTCTGGATCCTGGTATATATTTTGGTAAGTCAAGACTTTTTCACTATAAGACTATTTTCAAAAAAGCTCAGACTTTATAGAATTTCTATGAAGAGACCTCTCTTAAGTTTTATTAATCTTTTTCTTCTATTTTACATCATGATGCGAGGTACTCTATTGCTTCCTCCTACTTGTTTTAGACTTAATCTTTACTTTTCTTTCGTATAAGATAAAAAATGGTCCATAAATTATAGGACTTTATATGAAGATTTTTACTTCCATCACGTAATGAGATACCTTCACATATATACACATATACAGATATATGAATATATATAGGTGTATGTATGCATATATTTTGGGTATGATTATATATACATATAATATATGGATACATTGATACACACACACAGAGAGATATATATATATGGGCATGTATGAAAATATATATGGGCAAGTACACAAGTTATTGTGGAAAGAAATGTGGTTTGCAGCTATGTTCCCTCTAAGTATTAAGATTTATCCTCTTTTACATGGGAAGGATTATTTGCTTTAATTTATAAATCTGATTAGGCTAGTGGAATGGATAATCATCTGCCTTTTCTTTCTAGCACTTCAACTTTGCAGTATTTCATCAGATTTCCAAATGGCATGTTATTTTTAAGAAATATGTAAAATTTGTTGAAGATTCAAATTTGGGGATTGAAGTGGTAGGTATTCTAGTATTTGAGAAACTGCATGTCTAATCTTTGTGTCTTACTACAAGTTGGTAGCCTCTGTCATTGTCATAACAAAGATTCTCTTCCAAGGTAAGGCTCACTAAAGTTGGTTTCTATTTCTAAACAAAGTGTCTGAAAATCTACATCTAGGCTTATATCATGCCAGGTTTCTTTTCCTCACTAATTGATGCAGGGTATATAATATTATATAGCTAATTATTATTATCATCTATGTTTTGTTCTAGCTCGATACAATCCTTTATGAGGATCTCTTATCCTGAAGTCAACATAGAAACCTATGTGATGACTTCTAGTTAGGAACCCTCATCTTGTTATTGTTTATTTGTATAATTCTTATTCTTTACTATATTAGGGGAGGATCTCCTACATAAAAGGTTTTAGCTTGTTGATTACTACTTTCAGGTATCAATGTGTGGGTTCTAATGTATCTCTTGTTTTCTTCTCTATTTGTATTCATCGTCATGATTCTTACTCAGACGGGATAATGCATTTTTATGGTTAATGGCAGTAAGCTTGATCTGGAGTTTGCTTTAACTATTGGAGTATATTTTCATATATATAATTATACACATATACTTATATATATATATATATATATATATATATATATATATATATAATATATATATATATATATATATATATATATATATATATATATATATATATATATATATACTTTTATTTCTTCATTTTTATTGCTATGCATATATATACTCACATGGTTTTAATATATATATATAGAGACACACACACATATATACATATATATAAACATGTTTACAAATATTAAAAAAATTATGCATATCTTTAAGCTTTCTTTTCTACAAGGTAAAACTATGCATTTTTCATAAGGTAGAGTATATGTTCCTTGTAGGGACTTCAAACTGCATCATACCAAACCAGTTAGCCATCTTCTTAACTAAAGTACAGAGGTATCTCTAGGGCATTACCAACATCCTTTAATTTAGAGAGCTACTCAACCCAGGAGGATTTTAGGGGAGGGTACTTTGTAAGGGAATCCAAACTTCTATGATCATAGCATGGAATTCCACAGTCTCAACACAAAGGTCCATCATTTTTTTTGAGCACCCTCATTATTGGTAAATTTAGTAAATTTTTTGGTACTCTGGCATTTAATAGGTTAACATTGATTTACATCTCAAAATTTTGTTTTACGATTGTATAGATTTGGCAAGAGCCAGACAGTTCTTTAGCTTATTGGAGGAAGTTTGTATGTTTTGAAAATAGATTACTTAAGCTGATTTATGTACTTAAAACATGCAAGAGTTTTGGCCTACATATGTTGAGTTCTAAAAATAGATAAGTTAAGCCAATTTATGTAGTAAAAACATGCTAGAGTTTCTAGCCTACATATGTTGAATACCCTAATATCAAATAGTAATTAATATGGCACATTAGACTCTCATAAGAGATAGCAGATATGGTATTTGGCTATCACCAGTACTGGCAAATTAAACTAAGATCTACTCTCTATAATAAAGTTGCAGTTCACTATACCTAGTAAATTCTGAGGGAATTAATTCCATAACATAAGAGTCTGGTCAATTGTAGGTAATAAAAAGATTAAGGCCCTATTATTGGCTCCCAACTGGAAGAAGCTAATTAGAAAATATGTTGGATGAGATTCAATATGATGTTTTAGAGGATATGCAAGAATTTTGTATTAGATATATATGTTTCTATCTTCATATAAAGTTTTATTCCTTTATATATATATATATATATATATATATATATATATATATATATATATATGTATATATATATATATGTATATATATATATATATGTATATATACATATATATATGTATATATATATATATGTATATATATATATATATGTATATATATATATATATGTATATATATATATATATCTATATGTATATATATATATATATATATGTATATATATATATATATATATCTATATGTATATATATATATATATATGTATATATATATATATATGTATATATATATATATGTATATATATATATATATGTATATATATA